>WBNM01012214.1:5128-15544 GCA_013399055.1 Ramphastos sulfuratus
CTGGTTAGGCCACACCTTGAATACTGTGTCACTGTTGAGATGCTTGAACATGTCCAGAGAGGGGCACCAAGGCTGGTGAGGGGGTTGGAGCACAGCCCTATGAGGAGCTGCTGAAGGAGCTGGGGTTGTTCAGCCTGGAGAAGAGGAGGCTCAGGGGAGACCTCATTGCTGTCTACAACTACCTGAAAGGAGGTTGTAGCCAGGTGGGGATTGGTCTCTTCTCCCAGGCACCCAGTGACAGAAAAAGAAGACAGAGTCTCAAACTGTACCAAGGCAGGTTTAGGCTGGACATTAGGAAGAAATTCTTCACAGAAGGAGTGATTGCCCATTGGAATGGGCTACCTGGGGAGGTGGTGGAGTCACCATCCCCGGAGATGTTTAAGAGGAGGCTGGATGAGGCACTTGGTGCCATGGTTTAGTTAATTAGAAGGGTTAGGTGATAGGTTGGACTCGATGATCCCAGAGGTATTTTCCAACCTGGTTAATTCTGCGATTACATAACAGTTTTGTAATTCTGTACACATATCAATGGACTAAATATTTAGATTTGCATATAGAGGTGTTGGGCAGGACATGCAAAGTCTCAATTTTGAAAGGTTTAAAACCCAGAAAAGTTTTTTCTACGGGCACATATCACACTTCCAAAGCACAAGAACATATGCACATGGATATTGAAGGAAATTTGATGGCATGTAAATTCCTAAGTTTTTAATGCCGTTTATTTGATTATATTTGCTTTTGACCTTGGAAACAGGTTTCCTTGTAGGGCAGGAGTAAATGTTGTTGATACTGGCTTTTAACAAAAATAGCTGAATTGCACCCCAATTCCACAAATATCTGTTCCATACTGGAAAAAGTGGGAAAGGGAGGAAAAAAAGGGACCCAAAATACCTTCACATGTAAATAGTCAAGTACCACAACTGCTATAACTTGGGTAGCTTTGACTTGGATTTGTGTTGTGCAAGTACTGGCTCTATCCTGTACTGCTCAAACTCACTTCCTATTCAGAGGCAGGGCAAAGTCTAATGGAACTCCTTTCAGCAGTGTGAACAAGCCAGGGAAAGCCCTAGATAAGTCCAAATTCTCATCATTTCTTTTTAAGACCTCACACAAAGTACAGGTGGCTTCTGGGTGTCATTTAGATGTGTAGGTTACAGATCAAGGACAGTGTGTTTGAGTCCGTTGGTTGGCCTATCCTCTTACAAATAATCACAGAATGTTCAGGGTTGGAAAAGACCTCAAAAGATAATCTAGTCAAACTCTCCTGTCAGAGCAGGATCACACAGATTAGGTCACACAAGAATAATGTATACCTGATCCTGTAGGCCCAGAAAACCTTCATATCATCTTGGAAACCCTGCTACTCTGCAGTACTCATTCCATGTCCCTTTTCCATGCCTGAATCACACAAATAGTAATTTCCCACAATAGGTCTAAACCATTTATCTATGGGAGCACAAGATGCCACAGTTCTTCTAGACTTATTTTACATCTGTTACTCTACAGTATGGTTTCCTCTGCTTTCCATAAAAAACATAGCTCAAAGTTTCCTTATTCAAGGCTATGGATAGTGGTTCTCTAGAAAATTCCAGATACTGTGACAGATTGACATAGAGGTACCCAGAAAAATCATCAAGAAAAGGTGAAGTACAATATCTTTAGTTATGAAATCCTGCTTGCAATTAGTCTCCATGGACCCATATGTCAGAGAGCTGACCGCAGCCCTAGCTCATGTAGCAAAATTTTGTTGTGGCAGGAAACAAATACATGAACAGTTGGCTGCTCATGCTCCAGGAAAAGAGAAAGTGAGAACTTAAAAACAAGCTATATATAAATTCCCCATCATCAGGCACTCCTGCAGCTAGACCATTCCAGAAAAGCCTCTCTGAATTTTATCAGTGCAGCTATTGATCAAATGTAACAGAAGTAAAAAGCAAGGTAAACAAACTCCAAAACAAACAACTGGCACAGAGAGATTTTTGCTAATCCCTTCAAGTTGTCAGTTATTGCTGTTTTCAGAAGAAACACAGAACTCCTAAGGACACTATGGCTTGGCACATTCCATTAAAAAGCAAATAATTGCCTTTCAAATAGTTTTTTGGGTTATGAGATGTCCATCTACACAGCTTTTCTGTTTTTCTTTGGGAAGTGAAGGGTTGGGTTTGGTTTTTGTTCTTTTTTTCTGGTTAAGATTTCATGATCTTTAACCTTTCATCAACCCCCAAAAGTAATAAAATTTTGCTCAGTTCCCAAAGCCCAGGAACACCGCAGAAAGAAGAAACATTGTCAGAATCACTTTGCTTGTTTTTCACTACTGAGGGAAGCAGGAAGACATTTCCAGATAAGAGAATTGTCTAAAACACGTCTGACCCTTTTACTGCAGAAGCCATCACAACTGGCAGAGAATCCATCTGTTCAGTGTAACATCAACATATTTGCTATTGTGTCAGCTGAACTAGGGATGATATTTATTCATGCCTTCACGGTCCTCTGCACATACAAAGTATTCATCTGTGTCTTCAGTAATTAACATCACATTACCAAAGGGTAAAGCAGTTTCTCAGTGGAGTGCAGCTAACTCTTACCTTACACATTACACATTATTCCACAGATGTCACATAACAAAAACCTAGCAGTAGCGATGCTTAAACATAGACAGGCTTGCCCAACAAGATGCCTAGTAGCCCTCTTCACCTGAGTTGTCCCTGAGGAAAGCAGTACAGAGTAGAATAGATATGCCTATTTCCATAGAGGAAATACAGCTCACTGATTTATTTTTACTCTCTCAAATCGTTGACACACAGTTCCAGATTTCAAGCTGACAAAGTTATTTTGTTAGGTTCAACAAAAAGATCCATTGGTGTAACATGGGAGTAACAGGTATATTTCTCTCCTAAAGACTGGTGCAAAAGTGCTGTGAGCATGCAGATTTCACTACATTTCTGGAAAACCTATAGCAAGACTGAACTGACTGTTGCAAAAGATAGTCAACTGCATGGGATTTTCTTTGAAAAAGAAAGCACCAGTGTTTCCCCTAGGAAACCCTTTCAAAGCAGAAAGTCTCTTTAAAGGGGACATTCCTCAACTAATGCACAAGAACACTGAATGAAAATCGACCTTCCTGTACCCTTACCCACCCTGGACCAGAACCACTGCAGATAAGTTACATGCATGCAGAACATGCTGCTATTAAAATCTGGTATAATTAAGTGTCCAATAACTCCTACTCTGCAGAGCATTGTCTCATTGTTCTGTTTGTTTTTAAAATCAAGATGGAATAAGTATTGATACTATATGATGTCAATAGGATATTTTACAAGACTTCATACATTTCTTCCAGAGCAGAAAGACTCTGAGGATGAGTAATGACTGTTTATGATCTGCATTAGATATTTTGTCACTTCACTACTTTTGCATCTGCAAAATACTCTTTCAGCAATTAATGCTGCCTTCCAAGCCATCTAAAGCTTCAGCAGACCATGATCACAGCCATTTAACATCCCAAATTTCTTCCACACCCAATAATTTGTATGACAAAATTGTACCTCAAGTTTTGCAATGGCCTTACTTTTTGTGATGGTCTCTCTATATAATCAAATATTTAAAATACGCTGGAAAAACAGGATGAGATTTAACAGACTGCATCATTCAACCAGATTAATGTTTCCAGTTTGCCAGGACTGGATGGTTTTACAAACAGAAAAGAATATGCATGCAAGTCATATCACCCCAGACATTCTTGGCACTGATTTGCTAGCTTAGTCAACTTCCTTACAGCACTACCAGCTGGAAGTGACAGCTACTAAAATGTAACTCAGAGTGGATGGTGCTGGGCTAGAAACTGGAGGTGCAATGGAACCCAGGGATTAGCACTTTGTCACAGAGGAGAGAGGAACTGATCTTTTTTTCTTTCATACACCATTCATTCATACACAGCCACTTCTTGTCATAGATTAGGATGATAGCAATGCATATGTTTCTTTGTCAAGGAAAGGGAAAAGATCCTCCAAGAGTCCAATGCAGCAGGAAGGCAAGAAAGAATTTGTATCATCACCCCAGCAATATACTTCCTTTGGTGCACTACAGTGGTAATGGTACAAATTCCTCCTCTACCATCTTTGGCACATTACAGTGCCAATAGAGAAAGGTATGCAGGTGGTCTCAATGACTGAAACAAAACTTCGAGAGCCTCAGAGGAGATGGTGGGAATGTTTGCTACTGTCACTGTACCAGACAACCAAAACATGCAAAAGACAATGCAGTGGTAGCCCTCCAATAAATCTCTTGGTTGTGCACTGAGCCTGGCTGGATATCAGAGCTGTAACCCAAGACTGTTTCTAGATCATGCTTACATTATATTATTCTGTGGGAAAGGACATTTCTCTCTGACTTTTTGGTGTCTTTCCTTTGTATGTACACAGTTCAGATTATGATGGAGCCCTGCCTCCATATGAAGCTTTAAGCTTTACTAAATTGATTACAATTAAAATAGATAGTTCTTTGACTGATCCTCTTTTCTTAAGCAGAACCAATGCAGATTAACTGTCCATAGGAAGAAGCTTTAAGTATGCAGTGCAAGAGAAATCTCATTAATTTTTAGAAGCAGCATTACCATGTATCAACATCATTGCTTAATGTTTTGTGCTGTTCGACATTATAATAAAAATTAGCAAGTGAAAATACATTTTCATGCAAAAAGACCCAACTTTTATCTCTATCACTTGCATTTTATGTGTGCTGTCTCACTGAGGAGCAGTCCCACCTACAGCAAGCAGTAATCCTTGGCTGTTCTTCTGATAAAGTTGTATCTACTGAAAAAATAGGCTGTCCACAGAACCATAAATTTGAAATGTCTTAATTGCTTTTCAATCTTAATTTCAGTTTTAAACATATCAAAATACATTAAATGAAAGAGATGTGGAATATTACAATGACTGTTGAGACACAACAGCAAATTCATACAGTGGAGTGTGACATTATTCACAACAGCATTCCAAGACAAAAAATCACCAAATAATGACCATGCATAAAATAAACCACAAAACTTTAAAAAATTTTTTTTTCCCTTCATTTTCAACAAAAGGCTTATTCTGCTTTGACAGAAAACTCATGGTCAAGGAAATAATTTCCAGCATACACAAGCTAATGAATAGGATTTGTACATCTTCCTATATAACAAGCATAAGGTTTGTATAAGGTAAGCTGTTTACATAAGCAGTAGATGGATGCAAAGGTCTGATTCATGGGATACTTTAAGTGAAATAAACAGTAACCTTGCTTCTTTGGTATTAGTCCTCACAGAAGATATCAATGAGTATCTCACTATCTGTTGAAGATAACAATAAATGCCTGTGGAATTTGCACAATTAAACTCATGTTGTTATTTTTCAGTATTAGTTTGCTTGTACCCATTTTTCTTCCAGTGGGTTACAGAAGCTAGGCTACAGCTATTTAAGCCCTCCGAAGATATTTCTGGATATAAGCATGAAAGGCATGAATGAATCCAATGCCAGGTAAAAAGGAGCATGTTTTGATTCTTAATGTTCCCAGACATGAATACTTGAGAATTACTGAATCATCACAAAATGGTTATTTAAGCAAAATTAAGGAGCAGAATGTTTGTCAATGCTTCAGTAAGAAATGCACTTGCCTAACTATAATTCAGTTTCTAGATGAAGATTTTCTTTGTTTTGGGAAAGATTCTCACTTTCAAATAATTAAAGTCTTGATATATTTCATATATTTCGGTACATAAAGAAGACTATTATCTTTTAAAACTGCACAGAAGTATGTCTTCACAAAATGGTTTGCAACCACTGGTTTAAGAAAAAGGTTCCTTGATGAATAATTCTGCAGAAACATAAGTATTTAATTTGACTGGGAACAGAGACATGGCAAGAATGCATGAAAATAAATGCCATGGCTAAATTTAGCTGACTTGTAAGAGAGCAACTGTGACAGCCATTACATGAGCAATACAGCTCATGCTGATGTCGAACTGGAAGGAAACATTTTCAAACTGGTTGTACATGGAAGATTTAGGTCTGATGACATTTTATCTCAAATGGAATTTGTCCAGGTAAACTGTCCTATGGCAGCAGAAATTTTATTACAGCAATGTAAAGATTTTGGGGTGAAGATTTTAACAACCTCCTGAAATAGTTGACAACGCATTGTGTCAGTAGCCTACCTCCTCCAAGAAAGTACTCTAGTACACAGCAGTATTCAGTGACTTGAGGATGAGTCTTGTGAGCAGTCACTACTAAACCATATCATCTTTTGCTGCACTTTACACTTGGTACTGTGATTTAACTCCCATGAATTGCATCAGTATCATTTTCAGAAAGTGCAAGTGGCAAAGAGTTCTGAGCAGCAAGAACAAGCAAGCCAGCAAATGTTCTTCAGAACACATTTTACTATGACAAACCACAACAGCAGTCCAGAAGTCAAAATTACACAATCTGATATGTTTAGAAAGATTTCTATTCAAATTTTAAATGATATAACCCCTGATCCTGTCAACATTTTTTTTTCCCTTAATGTAACCTTCTGGACGAGCAACAAAGCATCAAAAAATAATACTCTCTCTCATGCTAATGGTTTTGACTTTATAACATTAGAACCAGCAAGCAGGCCCTACTGAGAGAAAGAATTGTGACAGATGGCATGAGATATTGCAGTAATTGGACTGACAAAACAGTAAACCTGATAGAACTTCAAAATCTAGTCAGTATATTCCAGTTGAAGCAAATTTAACATGCATTAAAGTGGAAGCTTGGTAGTAATGTTACCCCAAAAAGGGGAGAAGTTGTCTACATGATTTTGTTTCTGTTTTCTGGATGAAAGCTTTAAACTTCCACTTGGGAAATAAACAAAAGGATGGTTTACAAGTTATCTTCATGTGCTAGAATAGGATTAAGAGCTCTGGAGCCAAAGTTTGGAGCACTGGAAAAATAGGTTACGGTAGTATAATTGGTAGATATTGTGTAATTGATACAGGCAAATACTTCACATAGTACTCTTTAAGTGGATTAGTTAAGAGATCCCTACACTTTTGCTGGCAAATCTGAATTCAGTTTAAAGAGACAAGGAAATGTATCACTAAAGTTACCAAAGTTAATTAAATAAGTTGTTAATTCTGCATAGTCACAGACAAAAACAATTCATGTCATGTCTTTATACCAAAACACTCTTGTCCAAGTGGGAACTTAAGGATTAATGTAAAGTTAAATTATATTTTTTTCAGAATAAGAAAGACCATGATAAAGAAGCAAGTAGCCAGAAAGAAGTCAAAATTATCATTAAGGAACATGGACACACTACAGCAACAAATGAGGCTGATGTTGCTGGAGGCCTGAATAAGTTATTTGATTTAACATTCATGAAAGAATCTGCGGAACATCCCTCAGACCAAAATGCATTTTCATAGAGGAAAGTGACGTGGTGAGTGAAATCTCAGACAGTTTTACTATTCCAGAGCTTGAATAATTAAGACTATGAAAAGCTGAGTTTGCATCAGCTTACAAAGAAAAATAACCAAAAAAATGGACAATCCTAACTTGCCGTTTTCCAACAGGGAAGATGATACAACAGCAGAAACTAGAAGATGACAGTATTTCACTTAGACCTGTCAGAAACAAAATGTCTGACTCACTGGCTAAAACAGTTTCACATCCTAGCATGGAGGATATGCTATCATGCTTGTGCTATTTTACTATTTTGAGAAATATCATAGACCTCACTTATTTAGCTTTCAATAAACTGGCTTAAAACCTAAAACCAAAATTGCAATGACTGTTTGCTGACAGACACAAACAGCAGAGATGAGCCATGCTCCCTGCAGGCCACTATCAGATACATGAACTTTATCAGAATAACTATACCAAAACCTCCTGGCAGGATCTGTTCAGGCTCACAAAAGGCCTTTGACAGAGCTCTTTGACAAAATTCTGTTTAAAAAACCTAAATAACCATGAGATTTAAAAAAAAAAAAAAACCCAACCAAAAAAACCCCACCAAAATACTATCTTAAAATCAAAAATTGTCCAGGGGATAGAAATTAAGGAATAATCACTTTACTATCAGTAGGGCTAAAGAATAACATTAATGCCTCAAGATTTTGCACAACACTTTTTATAAGGCAATTTGAGAGAAAATATGGAAATGTCATATTTGGCCAGCACAACAGACTGTGCTGTGGAGTTAGGCTACTACTGCTGAAGGGATTCTTACAAGCTTTCTGATTGCCATGGCTACCATGTTTAATTCTTTTACAGGCTACCAGCTTGCCACTTCTGTCATACATTTATACACTTTATCTCCTGAATAAAGGAAATGTTCAGGTAAGCACAGATAATTTATCATAATCACAAGATGAATTTTAGGCAAGGATTAGATTTTCTGTTGAAGAAAATTAGTCCTGTTCTTTTTGTGAATAACCAAGGTCATCCAAGAGGCATCTTTCACCTGTCAGTCTCCTGAATCACAGTCTTGAGTTGGATTTGTTTGAATCCTACAAGCCACCTTTTTTTTTTTTTTTAATAAAATGAAAAAGCTTTCCATGCACATTTCAGCATGAAAGCTGTAACTCCCTATTCTTTGTACTGATTGCAGCACTTAGATAGGAGAAATATCACAACAAATGCTGCAGAATGATCTTTGGGTTAAGATTTTGTATTGCCATTATGAAACATTTGAGATTTTTAAACAGATATCCGTGATAAAAGATTTTAAATCAATCTAATATGCTACAATTAAATACAATGATTATACGAAGGAGGAAAGAAAGCTAAGACCACACTAACCTCAAGGCTTCTGCAGCAGCCATTCCCTGTTGTAGGTGCAAAAGGATGGATTTGTTAAAGATGGGAGGAAACTGAAATTTTCAACAGACTCCTGGAATATCAGAAAGATCAGATATGACATTGTGCAGTAGATGTAGCTTCTCATTACATAACTTTAAATTACTTTGAATGCAGACAAGAGATCTAAAAGCATAATTATTTTTTGCAGTATCTGCCAGGTTGTCTAGGATGGTCACTTCTAGCAGGCAAATTGCAAACTTAAAGCACATTTGGGAAAGGATTTGATATGTTCTAAGTCATTGAGCCATAAACATATGGGTCCTTATTGAAAGCTTCCTTACACACATGAAAAACATCTACATTCATCGTGCCCTCCCATAGTTTGTTGGAACTGTTCAGACTACAAAGACCACCCCAGTTACCTGTCCATAATCTCCACTGCTTTGCTGGAAGTCTCCTGGCGGCTTTGTGAAGTCAGTTATGAAGCCGTTTCCCCTTCCTGTGAACTGGTGTTTCACAGTAGCTAAATATTTTCCAAGGAAGAAGGCTCAGTGCAAATCTGCAACGGCTATAGCCCTTCACTCACCTTCATTCCTTTCCTTACACTTCATATTAGTTATCTTTTTTACTAAAAGTAATGTTTAAGTGCTCTGTGCAGTATGTTGGGTATGCCTTTCTCTTCTGTGCCTGTGTCTTCGTGTATGAAACTGTTTAGCTGCACAGGTGACTTTTCACCTTGATTTTGTACATGTTTTCTAAAATGCAATTTTAAGACATGTTACAGGAGGCAAGGAGGACAAATACAGTTCTTGTGCTTATGGCATTATCATTATAATTGTGACATCATTACAGTCTTACACAAGAAATTTAAGATTAAGTGTTACGGTGGAGTACTCACACGGGTAGGTTAAACATGCTGCACTACACAGCTGACTGGTTTACATGAGGCTTAAATTGTCTGGAGTTGTTACACCAGCATGTTCCTCATCCAAAGCAAAAGCCTCTCCAATGCAAACTAAGAAATTTAAAAGAGCCTCCTTTGTCTGTTGCTATAGCAACTAGCTTCAGTAAGAACTCTGTAGACATTTCAGGCATAGCCTATATGAATTGTTTACATAATCGTGTTTTATAGGCAGACTGATTTCTGTTGTAATAAAAAGAAGTCATTGTCTCACAGGGGAAATATATCTTTTACTGGCTGCATTAGCAGAACAGATGTAATATATGACCCTGGTACGAATAAAGACACTGATCTTTTACTATGCATTTTTAACAGTTACGACACATCATTATTCTATGATGTATCTGTTCTAGGACACAAAATTCAGCATTCTGTCTTTAGGGCTGCCAGTCAAGCTCACCTGCCAGCATTAAATTCACTCGGACAACATCTAGATTGTTTCTCTTATACAGTAAATATTTTCAAAAAATACAAATATTTCCCTATAAGCATCAAGTTTACAAAAAAAAGGTGGAGGAACAACTGAAGTCTTGAGTGAACATCCTCAGGATATGGTAATCAGTCAGATACCACCATTGTGCCTCTGGGGAGAAGTTGAAAACTGAAGTCCCCTACAGATACTTTGTTTCCACTCTAAAAAAAAAAAAAAAA
>WBNM01012214.1:15556-158260 GCA_013399055.1 Ramphastos sulfuratus
AAAAAAAAAAAAAAAAAGTTAGATTGATTGTAAAAGGGGATATATTCAAAAGCTCTAAACCCTGCCATTAAATCTAATACGTGATATCGGAAAGTAATAGCTGGTTCCCTACAATTGAAATGCAGTTGTAACAGATTTTCAGGATTGTAAGAGATTTAAAGCTATACACATTACAAAATTAAACACACAATGAGAGCCTTAATTACAGAAAAAAAGAGCCTATCACTTTACACCCAAGATGTGATTAATAAAGCCCCAAAAAATATTTTCTTACAGATTTGAAAACATTTAAGCAAGAGAAGTTAGTACTTTAGTCTGTTAATTCCAAGCACCTTACTAACTCATCTGAAAATACAGTGTCATAAAAGACAAATGCATGTATAGCACAAAGAGAAAAAGCAGTTGGTAACATCTCAGAGTACTTCGGTATTTCCTACTTTTAGATGAAGCATTTCAGAATAAAATTGAGAATAGAAAATTATGCATATGAGGCTGAAGTTCCTTTTTAAACTTTTGACATAATTTGGCATTACAGTAATGGATTTAGTCTCAGTTTGGATGGATTTAGTCTAAATTTGGATGAAACTCTCTTGAAACACTTCATTTCTGGGACAGTTCACCCTCCTATTTTAATGATCTGCACATCTGGTGGCATAACTCAGTTTCTATAGCTTTTCTTCCAGTTTGATTTTTTTCCCCACTTACCAACACATTTTCCAAGGTAGAAGCTTGTTCATGATTTCATCGTCTCTAATTTCATTACATGTATTTATTTGTTTAAAAATTCCATTCCTGCAGAGGTCAAGACAATGTTCTTGCTAAACAAAGCGACAAGATGGTAACTCTTCACAAGCCACTAGGTTACTTTTAAAACATTCTCCGAAATTCAAAGGTTTTATCTTTTTCTTCGTATCACTGAATGAGGTTTATCACTGTTAATTGATGCTATGAAACTAAAATAGTCATTCACTCCATACTTTAGATGCAACTCTTGAAACACCATACTGGCTTGACCTGAAACCTGTGCTCCTACATAGTTCAGGCACTTAACTCTAGTGCAGTCACATTTGAAAGTGCCATATGATGAAGTAAGGCCAGAGTGGTTTTTCTGATAATAACCAATAGCAAACACATACCAAAAAAAGGAACATCACCCAGAATTAGCAATTCTAATCAAATTTTTGGGAAAATGCCACTATTACAGTTGCAAAACTAAGAATATGTTTTCTTGTTCTAAGACACGTCTTAAATTAAGCTGGCTATCCATTATGTAATGAAATTCTATTCTAAGAAGGATCCAAATATGCAGAACATAATACAAGGTGGATTCTGAGAATGCTTTCCACATTAGCTGTTTCTGGAAGTGGGTTGGAAAGGGAAATTGTGAATTTAACCATAACAAAGAGACTTCATACATATTACTGGTCTCATCAAGATTCCCATTACACCATTTTATGTACTATAGTGTGCATTTATCACAGCGAAAAATAATTTCCTCTATGCTTTTACTATAATTACTCCATAACATTAGTCTCAGACAAGTTTGCCACTAATATAGCAATAAAGACCAAAAAAACCCAAAACTATAAGGCACTAACAAAATAATTATTGGTTTGTTCAAATTACTCTCAGTCAGGGAAGGAAGATAAACACAGATGATGTTTAACTGAAACCAGAAAAGTAACATCCTCCAACAGAAGGAATTATCAAAGTTACCTTGCATTGAAGTGTTGGAATTGATTTGTCATTAGTAGTAAAAATACAAGTGCTTCAAATACCTAATGGGAAAAAGTAAAAATCAATATTCATCTGTGTGGGTTCTTTCAGCAAATTCTTTATTGATCTGAAAGAAATTGCAATTTAAACCATCAAAGAGATTAATTTACTGTATCACTTAACTACTATTCAACAAGCATCAAGAATAAGCCTGCTATATATGGCCAGAGAGACAGAATAAAAATTTATCCTAACAGAACATCCATGGATAGACTGTAACAACCTAAATCTAGTTAATTCAGCTGTTTCCCCACATTCCAAAGAAAATGCAAGACTTCACAACTGAAAAGCATTCCATTACTACAGGATACAGTGCTTAAAAAGAAAACAGGTGAGTGCCTCTGAAACACCCCCAAGAACAGAAATTGCATGTAAGGAAAACATCTTCCAGTGCTATATACCTGAGGCCATCACGTGTTTTACAGAACGTTTGCACTTAATCGGGTAGTGCAAAAAACAGACTTTAAAGACCAGAAAAACAGTGAGACAAGTAAAACAAATGTTTTCACACCTCCTGTCATCCTGTTTTAAGACCAAAACGTTCTTGGTTTTTATCACTATATTTCAAACAAATCTAAAAATGAACAGATCCTTGTGTGTTCAAAAGAAAGAAAAAAAAAAAAACCCACACAGAAAAAAATCAGGAGCTGTCTGCCCTTAGAGTCAAATGCCAGCAGTACCCAGAAACAGGGAAAGAATGGTGCACTATCCCAGGCTGCTTCATAATTCCAGATGCAGTCTTTCTGCATGTCCTATCTTGCTTGTTGTGTCTCGTATCACCATGAGAATGAGGCTTTTCGAACTCAAAAAAAGCAAAACTTAACACAGATGTCAGTCATGAAACCCATGGATGCGTGAACTGAGTTTGTAAGCTATCAAAATCTGTGGACAGCATTAAAAGAAGAAACAAGACTTACACAACCACAGGTACAGCCCCCTCAGGGAACTTAAACAAGAACCAAGTCATATGTTAGCATCATACCTTCAAGTAAATCATCTATGTTTGCACATTACATTTCCTGTCTATGAACTTAAAAGAATTTAAGCAAAGCATGAAGATGTATTTTGGTCCCATTTAGAATATTTAGTTGGTACAAACAGTAGCAAATATTAACTGCAGATGGGCATAAACAAAGAATATATTTGAGATATCCTGAAGAGAAAAGAAAATCTGACTCTCATTTTTGGAAACATTTCTAGAAGAAGTTCTCAAAATAACCAAGTCCAAAAATCCAGAAGCTTATAGACAGAGGAACAGTAACTGCAGGAAAAGTAGAGATGCCAGTAGTGCAACATCTTGCACGCTACACAGGAGTATCAAGTTTCCTTTTTTATGTAAATGCATTGCACTTTCAAATACTTATTTCTGCACTTAATCTGCTCCGAGGTCATAATTACAATAAGAATTATTGCCTGCTATTATTATAAAGTGTAAAAACTAGGATAAACAAAGACATCTTTAAACAAATGAAGGCAGCATCGATATTACAGTATTGCAGCCTGAAAATACTTTTCCTTTTTACTCCATGATGTGAAGAGCTAAGACAACACAAACATTTTGACAGAAAGTTACACTCAAATCAGCACTGATGGAAATGTAGATAGGCGTTAAATTGACTTGGGTATTAGAAAAATCCTCCTAGAGTCATGAAACACTATTGGTAGCTTAAATGACCCGATATTTGGGGGGCAGGGGTGGTTTGGAAAGCCTTGGAAGCACGGAGCACTAGCCCACTTCATTTCAGGGAAGAGGTACAGCCAAACACGAACTTTAACCCACAGTGTTTTCTCCCAAACTGCAGTAAAGGCATCAGTAAACACCACTTCCTTTAAAAACAGCTGCACAGGGTGACACTGTGAGGACTAAGAATGTGCTAATGTGATAGATACCCGTGAAAAACATGCTTCACACTATTAAACAGGCACTCCAAACCAGGAGAAAACCGTTTGAACAAAAGGGCATGTTTTCAAATAAGCTTTTGAGGTGAAGATCTGAAAGAGTCTTTGAGGACTCTCTAGTAAAGTGGTACTTTCTATTATACTACTGCTTTAAAGTTTTAAGTGGATTAAGACCACCCAATCATTTACCAAAAATGACACAAGTGCACCATACACTGTGAGTGTTATGGAGAGGTAATTAATTGATGAGAGATATGATTTTCAAAGATTAGTATTGTTTATTAATACTCAATATTCAGAACTCTCACCACCACCCCCACTAATTTCAATAATAATAATCAGTTATTTGCACTGCCATGGAAACTTTATACAGCTACTAACATAGGATCTAGAAATAACTAGCAGTGATATATAACATTAACTAAATTGGAAGAGAAAGTTCCTGTGGTCAATGTACCGCTTGCCCACTCAAGGAGCTCCTTTCTGCTTATGGCAGAAGGCAATGGTGAATTACAAGAGGCTTTAACTATTTACTCACAAAATATCTCCCAACTCGCAGGGCTGGCTACAGCTACAGACAGTACCCAAATGCTTTCAGGGAATTCTGTTACTGTCTTGTCAGCTGATGACACTTCTGATTCTTCCCAGGCTTCACAGACTGCTGGGGAAAGGAGGCAGACACTCTCTGACCTTGTCCTGATCTCTCTGGACAATCTATGTATCTCCAGGACTTCCCATCTTGGCAGGAGACTTTCAGGTGTAAGCAGGATGTCTTGCAATGTGCAGTCTCATCATGATGTCATGCTGGCTATGCAGGCTGATTGCATGGAGGCATTTAGAGCCTGTTCCTGGTAAAGTTGAGGTAGTGGAGTCTCCAGGCAGCAGGATACAATAAGGTAGCAGCAAGCAAGCACAAATACAATGGCAGAGCATGTTGTGTCACCTGCTCGTCTCCTTTTATCAATACAGCCCAAGACTAATGGGCCTTTGGACACAGAATAGCCAATCAGAATGGCACTTTACCAAGCTTGACCATATTAGGTAAAGCCATAGGCTTGCTTTACCACTTTTAGGGCAAAACACAGACCTTGCACAAGGCATACACAAGCCAAGCTTGTGTACCTTGTTTATCACAGGATGCAAACAAGTCTGGGCAAGCCAGAAGCCTCAGGCTCAGTGGCTCCAGGTTTTTTGTCCTCTTTCCCATGGTTGCTTCTCCCCAAAACAGAAGGAGGGAGAGCAGAAAAACATGTCTGGGCAAGCCAGGACACGTATAAGGCTATTTTGGCCTGCTTAGGCCTACCACAACAGTGAGTGATTCAAAAGGCCACGAAATATGCTGGAGTGATTGCTCACCGGAGCTCAATTAGAAACAAGCATGATGAAGCAGCTGAAATTAGTCATAACATAACATAATTTCTATAAGCCACAGGGGTGAAAGCATTTGTAAAAAGGAAAAAAAAAAAAAAAAAGGTAACTTCCTGCCACAACTGGATTATCAATTCACTAAGTTAACAAAGAAGTCTTTGTACCTGTGGTCATAAGGAGAATCTCTGGGTCAAGGAGTTTTTTGGAACGTTAATCTCTTACTGCTGAGTCCTGACAAGTCCAACAGCCTATCACCCTGTATGCATGACATGGAAAAGGACATTGTTGAGTTGCCTTAGCATCCATCAAGATGTGGAATGTTAGCGCACTTCAGTGACGTGACCTTTGTCTTCCAAGGTACTCCTAATATTACAAGATTTTGGACAGTGATATTAGGAGCTGTATTGAAATTATATGAAGATATACTTGAATTTCCACATTAATTTTCATTTACTCCATTTCCTTTTTTTTTTTTTTTAATAATGAATCAATACAGTACGTAATTTACATGCTAGCATCTAACCCACAAATATTACCAGCCTTCTTCATGTTCCTTTCTTTCCACCCATTCTTTTTAATATGAACAAATAAAACATGAAAAACAATAGCTGTCATCTAAACCAAAGCTACTTGATTATAGTGCTATGTTGTTTTGGGTTTTTTTATTCCATTAATTTGACCAGGGAATCATATTTTGTAATTATCTTAGACTGTCTCTGGCTGACATTTTTGCCAGACACCTTTTATTACAAAAATCCCATTTCCCCCCTCCCCCCTTTTTTTTTAATAGAAATGGAAGCTTGAAGTCAAATGTATGCTATAAAAAGCACAATTCAAAGCCACATGGCACTGAAATGCCTAAACTATTTTCTGCAGATCCTGCCTAAGCAGAGGTCTATCTAGAAACAGCCCAAAGATCCTCAGCCACAACAGTTACATTTAATGACAACAAATACCTCCATTTACAGACAGTACCATTTTGGCATCTTCCCATTTGCAGCTTTAGAATTGCTGATTCAGACACCTATTCAGTAAAGCCACATGGCCAAACAACAGGAGTCTAGGGTACTGGGATTTGAAGCAGTTCATAATAGCTACTCTACTGCAGCCCAAAGGTAAATTAGAAAGTAAAAATAAAGCTCCATCAGCCAATCCACCAGGAGTTGTAATCGCCCATTTGACTTTGTACAGCCAAAGAACCTGCCTACATCTGGGTTGTCAGCAGTTTCTGCTTGCAGTGATGGTCAAGCTCACAGGAATCAGGCAGACCATTCCCTAGGCCAGCTCCTCATCTTTCTGCTCAGGTTTTCAATCTTCGCAACAGCAATTCCAGGCTAGAAGACATCTTCTCACACTACCACACATTCATCTAAACCAGAAACGGGGAATAACATGAGATATGCTGCTAGCTTTCTAGCAGTAGAAAACACACCATTATTAACTGGTGTGAAAATTAGCTCAACTAAGTCTTAGCCTCCTTATCTTCCTGGAAGCATTGATCAATACCTGCTTTATTACTCCTTATCCTGCTTTAACTAGTTCAAGTATGACTCTAAAAAGCAGACTTCCAAATACACCAAGTTTCTAAGCCATAATCCATCCTTGAAAGCAAGGCAGCTCTTCTCTCTGAAAATAGCTAAATCATCATTAGTTTCAAAATTTAACATGGCAGAATATTGATCTCTCAACTTCTTTTGCTTACCAGTGTGTTAAATACAATGATTTATATTATCACTGAAAAGCTTTTGAGCCAACAACAGTTTCAAAGCAAGCACATTGAAAAATATTTCATTCTCAGAAATTCTGTAAATTGTGCATTTGCTTTATCAGTAAATAGATAGAGCAAAGCAAATAAATTGTATCACATTCTTTCAAGCTGCACTACATCCAGAATAGAAAATATGAAAACCTGCCAGGTTTATTTTGGTTCCCATGTTTTAACCCTCAGCTTTGCACATTAACCACAAAAATCTATGCTTGCAAACAAAAGCCTACAATAAATAGTTTCAGCAGAACACAAAGCAAAACATTATTCTAAAAACCCCTCCAGCCAGCTAGCAAAAATTCCTTCGACTGGATAAAAATCTTCTCTGACACACAATAACATGCTGCTGCTGGCAAGCCTGCTGCAGTGTAGGACTGACTTATCACTTTGACAACATACACACATCATATCATCCAATCTCACATATTAAGGGACAGAGGCTAGACTTCCTTTGTCCCTCCTTAATTTTAGAACACAAAATAGGGAACTTACATCACTGATTGCTTCTCTGAGTGAGATCAGCCAATGGCAGTAAGAATAAACAAGTCAGATTTACTTTTGAATTTTACTTACCTTTAAATTCTTGCATTGTTCAAATTTGACCTTTTCCATCACCACCAACTGCCAAATCCCTTTGCTACTCACTCTGAGGTTAAGATTTCAGTTTCTTACTTAAGTATGCTATTTTGTATAAGTAATTATTTATTGGAACAGCTCAGTGTGATTCTCACACATTCCATATGAATGTAATATGGTAATAACCACTGTCTGAACCATTTTAGAAGTAGTCTGTTTGATTTTACACATCTGAGTTACTAAAAGAGGGCTGTGGTTGTCCACAGGAAAACGTGACTGCTGTAAGGCACAAATGAACATGAGTCATCAGTGTCCCCAGATGGCCAGGAGAGCCAATGATATCCTGGCCTGTATCAGGAACAGTGTGGCCAGTAGGACAAGGGAAGTTATTCTTCNAACCTGGTTGATTCTATGAAATAAACAAACAAAAAAAAATCCTTCTGTGAACATGAAGGTAATAGGAAAAGGTTGTTTGCATTAATAAAAAATTCTCTACCACTTCAAGCATAGAAATCTCCATGTATTCCTTAGACCAGGAAAATAGCCATCTGTACCACAGTGGGCCACGTAACTCCTGATACTTTTGAAATCAGCCTGACCAGTGAAAAGTAAAAGCAGTATGGTTCTTTGTAGTAAGTGCAGAGCTTTTTTGAGGCTCTAAAGTTCCCCTCATTATCTGAAGTGTTGCAAGGGACATGCATCACAGGAAAAGAAAGTAATTATTTTAGACTGGGCTTTTGTATCTCCCAGTTCAGGCTGAGGTGTTTCCTCCTGCCGTAACTCTCCACTGCCTCATGTGGGAAATAAGAGGACTACCTCTGCTGCATCAGCAGCCTGTCATACCACCAAGAGAGGAACAATAAAATTAGAAGAATAACATTGCTGAAAAACAATGGAGTAATATCCTGTTTTGTTAGTTTGTTTGCCAAGTCATTCCCTATCTGCTACACAAGACCATTGCTGTTCAAGATGGCACTTCAGAAACCCTTCTCCACCCTGAGCTTTCACCTTCTTGCCTGACTGCAGGCATCTGCGCGTGATCAAGTCATTAAGGCAAAAGCTTGCTCACCATGAAAATCTGCAATAGCTCAGCCAAAGCAGTCAGGTACACCAGCAGGTCCCTGGGCCTTCCGAGGCTGTCAGTGGCGCTGCAGTCACAGAACAACCTGTTGCACCTATGCAAGGTGCCAGAGCACTTCAACAGGAAAGGAAATGCATGATTTAAGCTCAGTCACTGGGCATCTCATGTAACATAGAACAGCCCTGTATCTACATGTTCTGCAACAAGGTATTCCCATCTGGAAGGTATAGGAGTGGAGCATGGAAACATAGTGTCATTCCCAGAGGAAAAGTATGGGAAAGTCTAGTATGTTTGCCTAGTCTAGCATGTTATCTTTGCTACCTGTGAGGTATTCTAGGTCTTTTTCCTCTGATGCAGCCTAACATCTCTTTCTGTACACCAAAGTTCATCCCAACAAAATTTATACTGTAGCTCCTTTTAGTTTAACATAGCTAATACGTATTCTATGGGGAAAAAAACAACACACAACATGGTGGAGAGCTAAACATTACGACAAAGCCTGCAGGACTTCAGTTTTACTTTCCATGTATGTTTTCCCATGAAAACACAAATTACTTTTTTATATCATTCATGTACAGAAAATACACAGACAGCTATTAATTTTGCTTTGTCTAATGAATGATTTACTGAGTTTTAGACTAGAAGCTCCACCTCCACAGATTTGTCTCAAAAGCTGTTTTGTATACTCCAGGTTCACAGTAAAGTTGTAAAATCTTGCCTAGAATGTATCACATCTTCATTTAAGCTAGTAAAAATCAGTGCTTAATGACCAGAATCTGTGTGGCCTAGGAATCTTTTGGAAAAAGAGTATTCAGGAAACAGGAATATAAATCAAATTTGCTGTCAGAAAAGTGAGATTAATATAATCTGTCACACATTACTGTCAGGGTTCAGGTATGATAAGCTAGGACAAGAATGATGCATGCATCTTACTCCTCCTGGAAATACTTGTGTGGCAGTAAATTTATCTACTCAGTAAAGATACAAAGAGACAAAAAAAAGGTTAAGACAAAGCTCAAGCTTGCCCAGATTTAAGAATGGAATAAATAGTGGAAAGGCAAGACAAGCAATGAAATGAAGCCAAGACCAACTAGGGAAACCTCAGGCTGAACTTAATTGCACATTTACTAACTATCAAATGCAGTGAGTCTAAAACACACTAGATACACAGGATGAGGAGGTCTCATCCTGGGAGAGTTATTTTGCAACTGCATAAAAATTTCTCAAAACTAAACTTTTTCTCCAGCTTTTCTAACAGCTACACAAGGAAGCATTCTGGAATTAGTATCTCATTTAAGAGGCAGGAAACACTGAAAGAGATATGAGCAGACCATTAGTCATCACTATAACATCTAATACCTTTAAAGGAAAAAAGAAAAAGAAGAAATTTAATAACATTTTAAAATGAAAGGCAAAAAAAAAATTCAGAAAACTTTATAAAAAGGAGCTAATTTTCTAGTTTCAAATACATAATCCACTAACAAAATGCACCACTCAAAGTTGAGTGTACAAACCTTGTGTTAGTTCTTTAAGTATTTCTCTTTTTGTACTCCTAAAGGAAATTCAAGCTGTAAAACAAAGAAACTTTCATTTATTAGTGATGGGATTGGAAGGACAGAACTCTGAGACAGAGGGCTCCATTCAAAGCCTAATGACACTCGAGACCCAAGGGACTAAGAATTTAACCACAATTTCATCATACAGTTCCCACACAATGCAAGTGGCTGGAAGTTGTACTAACAGCCTTATCTTTTCACATTTTGCTCTTGACCTACTGACAATCTGCACAATAGAGTCAACCACTGGCATCTGGCAATGGAAAGGCAAAACTGTGCTGGCATTGAAAACGAAAGAGTCATACTTTAACGTTCATAAATGTAAAGCTGATTTTTAATAAAAGAGATAAGAGGCTGTCAGGAGATAAACCAGGCTTAAAATGAAGTACAAGGGAAAGAAATGCTACCTATACATCAGGAAGGCAGCTCGCTGAGAATTAGGTTTGAAAAGATGAAAGAACCACAAGATTAGTTTTTAGCCCCCAGTCCTTTAATAAGGATTACACTTGGGAAATAAAGGGACAACATCAAAGCATGAAACATGGCATGTGACCTAATGAATAGCTCAAGATATGAAAATACTGCCAGACTTAACATTAAAGAAATACTTGAGTGAAGTGAAAGCCTAAAGTCACCGAGTGGCAAATGTTTGTGGGTTTGTGCACATTGAGATATCGCAGTGACATTTATGTTCATCAAAACGCAAAGTTGAGTTCTGATATTAAGTGTCATGAGCGTAACAAAACAGCAGCAGTAGTACACTAGCAAAGCTGCAATGAATACTGTAGTTCACATAATGGGGGTGGGGGGGGCAGGGAAGCTTCTAAATTACATCTTTCTCTTCCTTTCTATCAGCTGTTCACTAAAATGAATTTTTATTGTCATCTCACTTTAAAAATGGCTAGAGTGAAAAGTCTGCATCAGACTAATTACATCTGCTTCTATGCAACACATTCATTTCTGGTGGAGGCATATGCCTGCTAGACTACTTCCAGAAATTATTCTAAAGTCACTTGGCTGGCAATGTGCTCTTCACACCATGTATGATTGTTCCATAGGACCCAATGAATCACTTTTAGAGTTACTGTTTTCTTACATACATTTCACATACCAGTTCAAAAGCTGACTCTTAAACACAGTACAAAAATCTGAGGGCAGCTTCTAGATTTGTAACTGAAGAGTCCTCCATCAGGCAATCCTTCCAGTTTTTCTCTTAAGTGAAAACTAATGCACTGTGCAACAGTGAGCCACTGAATGTTCACAGCTGTGGGTGGAGAAGATTGCAGTTGAGAACATAATTTTAATTTTCCATTCATTTCCAAAACCTCAGCTGCTACAAATGGCATACGGTTTTTAAAGCTTCACAATAATGCACTGAAAGGCACAGTATGAATGGCACTAATAGAGACATTACTTTGATTTCTCTTTTTTCAGATTAATGGGATTTAGTTAGATGCCATCCTCCCTCAGGAAAAGGTGCACAAGCACTGATAGCTGTTGGAAGTAAACAGCTGGGCAAAGAAAAAACACAGAAGACTGAATTATGCTACCCTTCCAAATGCTATGTTTTCTAGAAATCCCTTCAAGTATGAAACATGGCAGCCAAACACTGCATTAAATAGAAGCTAATGAAATGCTGTTCCTTTAACATAAAAAATTTACAAGTATGTCAACACTTAATAGCAGTGAGGTATAGATGAATGACACTGAAAACTATGGAGAAAGATATACCACTAGTTGCTGACCATTTGTTGTTGTCCACTCTTCCACGATGAACTCTATTTTCTTTCTTTGAAGATTTCCTTTTTTCCCCTCACAATGAAAAGCATAATAAATAAAAAAAACCCACAACACTGCAGAGCTAGGAAAAAGTAGCACATAGATTATTAAAACACATGCACAATCTCCATGCTAGAGCTGTTTTCTACCATGTTATTCATACTTGCAGCAATGCAGCAAAATTTCCACATGCACTATATACACAATTAATAAATATTTGTCACATTTTATTGACATTATGCAAGGCTAATGGAACAGGTTAACTGCTTGGAAAGCAGCAGTGAAAATAACTTGTGCAAATATCTTCATTGCAATGCTATTAGGAGTCAGGTCAGTCAAAAAAGAAAGGTACCAAAACTTCCCTTCCCATTCCATTTGAACTGATTGCCCACAATGGAAACAAACATTTCCTGTGACATTATGTTTTCATCAGCTTCTGTGATACCCAGTTCACTCAGTCTTTTCTTTTGCATCTGGTTCTTCTTTGCAGAAGTAGTCCCAAGTTCATTTGCAATTTCATAATTCCCTTCCATTTCTTCAGAACTTTCAGCTTGTTCATAAAGCTCCAACTTAGTTACACATCCAGATAGTTGTTCTTGTCTGAAGTCCCCTACACAGGCTGTCCCACCACCTGACTGGGTAGGGTGTGTATCCCCTGAGTTGGGAAGCAATAAACACACAAAACAGACAAATGATTTAAAACTCTTAGTCTTAATGTTTTCACCTTCATCCCACTCATTTTTCGAGTAACTACTCAGCGACAGTCACATATTCCAAATACTGCGTAAGGTGTTCAAGAAAAAGTTTTGTTCTTAAGATGACTTCAATTAAGATACAAGAAACACTTGTCACATTTACTGCAGAGAAGTAAAAAAAAAAGTTGTGCTAGAAGCAAAGCCCAGCTCTAACACATGAAATAAAAATCTAGGGGGAAATTAACATAAAGCAGAAGAGCTATAAGAGAAGCTGCATCTGCTTTCCTGCTGGTTTCTGTATGACCCGAAGAGGCCAGCAACCACGCAGGCTCTGCTTAGCACAGGGAACACAGATCAGACACTTGAGGACTTAACAGTCAAAGTGCACACACATCACATAGCACAGATGTTTACAGTATCTCTCTGCAGCAAGTCCACCATTTTGAAAATCCCAGTGTTCTGAAATTTACAAAGATTTATTCCTGCTAAAGCTATCTAGACATTATCAACATATTTAAGAGACTTGTTTATGAACGATGCAATCAAAAAACCTGGGTATACTAGATTTACTTGTTTCAGGACTTCCTTTTAAGAAAAAAATACCTGTTCTCAATCCAGGAGCATCCTTTACACCAGAGGGTATTGCTGGTCTAACCAGGACCACACCATATCCTTCATTATTATGGATCATATTATTGACCATGGTTATCTTGGGAATGTCATTATGTTCATCTAAAAAGTTCTAGAGCAAAGAAATAGAAAACCAGTATGTTATGTTCAGCTGAAAGGATGGAAAAATCTTCCAGTTCGAATTTACATGCATTGGGTAGAAAGTTATTCTTTGCCTACACAAGTGACATCGCAAAAGGTATTTTCTGCCTTGCAGATCAGAAATTAAACAAGTATACTGCTATAGTGGACCAATCTGAGGCAAACAAGTACCATCACCATCCTATGTGACACAAGAGTTCTACCATAAGGCAGCAAGGTTATAAAGCTAACTTAAATGCATTTATCTGCATGAATTCTAGTAGCTAAAAGCAAGAACATTCTGCCTTGAACTGACCTTTATAAGTACTCCCTCCTTGCAGTGGTGTATGCCATTGTCTAGCAGGGTGCATCTACTACCTGGATATATTTCCACACCAGCACCCTACAAGATAAAATTGATAGTGGTTCACAGATAGTTCAGGTACATTTCCAGTTTAACTTGACAACTCCACTGCAGATCTTCATGTTAATCTACCAGTTTGTGCAATGCAAAACTGTGTTATCAATCTAGCTTGACAGGCTTAACCAACTTAAACAGCCACCTTCAAGGTAAGAGGCTCCATTGATGGTATTGCCACCAGTCTCTAACAGCTTTATTAAAAAGAGTAACTGCACTGCTTTAATATTGCTTTCTTGTTCTTTAGTCATCTACCTCAACACTTAAAGATCCCACCATTCTTCAGATTGTCCTAACCAAAGCTCAGTTCTGCATTTATCATCCTTCCGTAAGAATCAATAGACAAGGTCTCCAAAAAGGTCAATCATTTCCAGAACAAGTGCAAGGTTTAATGAAAAAAAATAATTTCAGAAGAGAAAACTGAAAGTCATGTTAAGCAAGAATTTTAAAATTAATCAGTCCAGCAATGTAGCAATGATTAAAGACATCCCCTGTTACTACATCATTTTCATATCATACACAGATCTGCATGAGACACCTCAACTCTAGATCTAATTATTGGAGTCTACAAGACCACTGAGACCAATCTCTTAAGCTTAGTAGCACATAGTTTTCTAAAATTAATTTGTAAAGGTTCTCTCAAGAACAACAGAAATCACCCCATTACCACCTGTATTATTTCCAAGCAGAAACCCTTAATCTAGGAAATAAGGCAACATTAAGAATTTGTTTGTACCTTGGCACCATACAGATCTGACTTTTGCATTAGTAGTTCAGCTGATGTTCGTACTGTTATGCCTGTAGTTTCACATTGTAACACGCAGTTCTCCAGGGTGGTTTTCCCTTGATGGACATCTACATACACAGAAAACAAACACTGCTACATGAATCAGCTAATTAATCAGCTCCTACAAACAGATGAGCTGCTAGTATTTCCACAGTGTCAATGACTGTTTCGAAACAACTCTCTTCAGGTAAATTTTAATTATTTGCTCATGCATGGTTTGAATTCATGCTATTATTCTACTGTAAGTAGAAACACTGCTGCAAGGAAGCACCAGTCAAAGATTTGGCTTAGAGGTTTTGGAACTTTTGTTCTTTAAAGTGACAGTGACTATTTTTGTGATTGCATTCCTAAGAGACTTTTGAATTGGTAAGATATTACATACATGTTAACATCTGTGTACATTTTAACATCTTAAGGCATTTTAAACATGTTAAAATGTTGTTGAGGCAAATTCTTAACTAGCAAGGTCAAGATGCTTTTATACTTACTTAAAATCCCCTCCACAGCATCATGTTGTATTAACTTCAAACTGGAGATCCTTACATTGGCTCCTGTGCAGTCAATAAAGTTGTCTCCCTTCCCCTGTTTTTCTATCACGATGTCATCTGGCAGGCCATAGCCTTAAAGCAGAGATGAAAGATGCAAGTTTGACAAGTGTTAACAGTCAGGTACTTAGGACATAACACATGAAATACAGATATTTACTAGTCTAAACTCTTAAACACCCAGCAGTCAGGCTACACCTTACATCCCCTTTGTAACGAGGCACAGGCACCCAAAACCAAACTCAAGAGTTACCTTAATACCATACAAAAAAATGCAAAGTTATTTCAGACAGCTGAACAAAAGGATAACACCTCATATTTGCCAAGGCCAAAATTCTTAGTCCCAAAAGTTACAATAGACTAGGAAGATGCAGTAACCACGGACAGACAGGCACCTGTGGTCTGCTTGCTAAGTACAGAAGTTTACTAAGGCAGGCAGAAGGTCTAAAGACCACAAAGAAAGAAGCAGTTGCCACCACAACACAAGAAAGCAAGTACAAAGCACTTGATGTTGGTAGTAAGCTTTGCTCAGCTTCCCTATTAAATGAAGCTAGGGACAATGTTCCTGTGTTGCTTCCAGACCGATTCAGATTAAAAAGAAACTTTCACAAGCACATGCCAACATTGATTTACTAAGCCATCCACAGTTGTCACCATTCAGCCACTTACAGGGAAATTTATGAGCATATAAAGTTTTTATTGCTTGTCACTGACAAGAATCATGATAAGGAACATCTATTAAAGCAGCATGAGTCCTATCATTTTCTGAAAGCGCATGCAAACTCAGATAAGAAGTGCCTGAGCAGGATGTTAGCTTTTAACCAAGTACATAAATACTGTAATGTGCAAGTCAAAAGATTAAAAAAAAAGCCACAGAAAAGAAACCTAAACACATAGCCTTTGAACAGAAGTTGGCAGAAAGTCTAAGACAGCAGACTAAATGCAAAGTTAGGTGACTTCAACACACTATACTATCAAGAAATCTTTTTCCTCTGCTACCAATTTAAGGTCAACCCTAGGGAGGGTGACATGGGGCAGTTCACTTCCAGTATGTGAAAGAGCACCACAGGACAGCAGATAGACCTACTTTCACTTAACACCACTACAGAAAGAAGGTAGCATCCAGGGCAAGAGTTTTAGGAATAACTGTCTTACAGACTACTTGCAGATTTTCTAGCCATGCTTTTAGCTTGCTTTACACTTCACCTCTGAAGCAGCAGCTCAAGTAGTAAGAAGGAAATGGTAACAAGACAAGGAAAGAGTAACCCGCTGTCAAGTAGTGTTCAATGCACAACATGCCCATAGCTGTACACCCTCTCTGTAAGCTAAGTGAATCCACTGGAGATAAAGGCAGCTGTCATCCAGTAACACTAAGTCATCCAGTAACATAGGTGGGCTGATACTACAGGTGACTACCCAGCTTGAGAAACTATTCCACAAGCAGAAGGGAGGTTCTTTGGTGCCTTTGCTACACATTTTTGTCAAGTGTTAGATATTAGCCTTTCCATAATTTCCTGCAGCTGCTACTGCTTTAGCATTTAGTTCTGGTAGATTTTAATTATCCTTGATTTGCTAATCCTTATACTTTCAACTTTAGTGTGACTTGCACAGCGGCTGGAGAACAATAAAAGCTCTACTAACCAAAGTGACATTATGTCTCTGATGAGTCACTCCATCCCAAGAAAACCACTAAAACGGCCAGCTGTTCAGATTAGTGCCAGAATTTTTTTCTTGATGCTCCTACTTCAAAGATTTTTTTGGCTGATATTATTGCTATATGAACTTCTCTAATGAGAGTCCACATAAGAAGATTAAATACCCTGACATGTACTCATTCAGATTGTACTAAAGATACCTATCTATGTGCCTTGCTCCTTTAAAGAGCAGGTCATCCTTTAACAGGTGTGCTGTTGCACCATTTATATTACTGTTTCCCCAAAGCTTCAAAAAAGTGATAAATATCACCCTATACAATTTGAGAACAATGTCAGTCTTCCAGATATAGCACTCTGAGGTCCTTTATCCTACAGGTATATTATTTATCAGCCTGCATATCTATGTAAATCAAACACATGAGAGAAGGGCAGGAAAGAAAACAACCCTGTTAAAACAAGAAAAATAGCAGCAGGAAATTAAACTCCCAGCCTTCTTCCCATTAAGAAGTTTTGACAAGATAGCACTGCTAAATAAGCAACTGAACAGCTGTAGAAGCCCCAGTGATACACGGATTATTATGCATGCATGCTGTTGCAGTATAAAGTAGTGGAATTACACTGAGAAATCAAGAATTGCAAGGAAGAGATAGCAACATATTCTAGACAAGGCAGAACTATTTAGAACATAAATGTCTTGCAAAAAAAATGAAATCACATGTTGAGCGTTTCTACGGAAAAGATGCACACATTAAATGCACAGCTCCCTCTTCTAGCCACATGCTTCACATAATGCAGATTCAGATTGGTAGCTCACACACATATCACAGACATGCATTAAGTAAGCTACTTCACTCTCTCCCTCTGTATTCACCTGTGCTATACTGGCAGAAAGTCTCAGAGTATGCCTCTGAAGGACAGCGAGACACGCAGGAACAAGGACATCTCTCAAGTACTTTTAAGTTACTGATTCTGAAAACTGAAGGCTCTCAGTATGATTTTGGCACTTTCTAGATTTAAAAATAAACAAATAGCAAATCGGGTCTGCCATGTATCTCTTAAATTCCACCTATATAATCAGGATTTATCCTGGCAAATAGAAGTGGGAATGATGAATTTATTAACACTCTGTAAAGTCTACACAAGTAGTTATGGCTGATGAAACCACTTACTCCATCGTGCATTAGACACAGTTCTACAAGCAGAAAGAGGAATGCTTTGAAAAAAAAAAAAAAAAAGGCAAATGCGACTGCCGAACTCTGCAGAAAGTCAATCCTTATGCAGAGCTAGCTTATAACATTGTTTACAGTTTTAAAAACCTCTGTGCTAGCAAAGTCCCTACCTTCCAGTTCAACTGAATCAGCAATGCAGAACACGCCATCTACAACATAATGACCAGGACAAATGATGACTTTGTCTCCTTCATAACAGGCATTTACAGCTGTCAGCGGATCGTTGTGAAACTGTAAAAAATCAAATAACACAATCAGCTTTTGGAGAATGTTATAAAAATAGATGTATTTATGCCTTCAAAGCTTGCCTTTCAATTAAATGTTGTCACTTTTGCTTCAAAGAAATCCTTTCTAATGGCATCAATAAGATGCAATTTCTACTTTTCATTCAAGAATCATAGCACTGCACAAAGGAACCCCAAACGTTCCTTTTGTTTGTGTCATGATCATTCCCCCATGAGAAAACTTGGGCAGAAACACAGATTTAAGAGCACATGTACTAGAAAGCAAACCTCAATGTGGCCTTGGATCCAGACCAACATTTGAACTGAGCCTTGCTATGAATTACTGAAGAAATTGATAGCGAAAGGTAAAGAAAACAAAAGCTACCAACAAGCTGGTGTGAACACTGACGTAACTTTTCTCTGCTGCAAGGCACCCCAACACTGAGTTCAGATAAAACAGTGGCAAACATCAGGTCCTTTTTCTCACTCAAAGAGGGCAGGCTGATACCTTTCACAAGTATTGATGGGGAATTCTGCACTGAAGCATAACAAGTGTACAGAAACGCTACACACTTATTGCTTCCTAGCAAACTCTAGGGTAAGCATAGTGACAGCATTTTTCAATTGCCAAGCCAGAAAATCTGATTTGTAGCTCCAAAGTTAATCCAGGACCCTCCACGTGGTTCCATTTAGTTCATCTGTAATTCATGAACTTGATCAGAATACAACAATGTCATTTGGGCCCAAGGAATCCAGACTGTTCTTAACTGCTAAAGTGCTAAGTCCTGTCTGAACTCGCTAAAACTAAACCTAACTGTAAATGTATCTCTTACATAGAACTGGAGCAACAGAATGACATTTATCTACAGTTTGAAGAAAACTATCAGTAGTATCAAAAGACACAGGTGTTTCAAAACTAAATGTAAGCAGTACATCTTACCATGTTTCTTTGTAGAATTATTACAGATGGTTCCCTCATTTCCCACACACAGGAAGGAAACTGCCTGTACAGGCTACTCAGCAGACAAATTATTTCCATCATTCAGTCTTACCCTTACTGTTTAAATTAGTGCTTTTATAAACTGAAAAAATAACTGTGCAAATGCAGCACCTTGCACACAATAAACTAACTTATTCTTCCAAATTGTTTCTTGAGAAACAGTATCAGCAGACAGACAGTTCCTGTTACTGTACCTGTATTTCTAGTTCTTCACCACAAGACTGAGGGCAAAGTTTGTCCCTCATCAATGACTGCAGCAGACTTGCCATCATGGTTGATGACACAATATGAGTGATCTTGGTACCCATTGGTCTCAGTCCTTTAGCTTGGAGACCACTGTATTTTTGGTAGCCAAACACGTACCTAAAGAGAGCAAAGCCATCAGTTTTCTTCAGCAAAGAGTACCTGTGTGTAGTTTCCCATATGGCCCTCCTTGCATAAACCCACCAATTACCTCAGCAGAGGATTCTCAATTAGCTTTAGCTTTTGTTTTAAGTGCTCTACTTCCTCATACAATTTTAGTCCTTCCACCATGGAGACATTTTCTACTTCTGAATCCAAATCACTGCTTGATATGCTGCTCCTCACATTTAAGAATTTCCTGTAAAGCTCTTCACACTGGGACAACAAGTTGTGGTAATCTGCTACAATCCCAGAAGGCACACGGTGTTCAAGAATGTCATAATGCCTGCAATTCAATCAAGAGGTCAGTATATTCCACATTTACAGTTTTGAAAGATCAGATATAAACCTGGAAAGAAGCCGAGCAGTTCTGCATCAGTACTTTAGTCACGATTCTCTGCAGTCCATATCAACAATGCTCATTGTTTCTTGAAAGCAACAAAACTAAAACTCTGAACAGACACAGCATTACTTTAAGTAGTTGCCCATCCATCTTGAAAAATTATCAAAGCTCACTCTAAAACAAAGCATAGCTATAAAGAAACAACCAAAAAAAAAAGCCAAACAGTAATAACTGAGAAGGTAATTAGATAGAAAAATCATTCTAGCTTTAAGTATTTATTGGAAGAGCTAAAAAAAAGAATCTGAAGGCACTGCATAATAAAATTTTGCAGTGTCTCAAGAGTATTCTCTACAAATGAAAGAGCAGGCCAGAAAATGCCATCCCAAAGCTGCATTGCCAAAGTCTGAAAGATAAGGACATCTGCCAGCTAGACAGTGCCAAGAACTCAAGGGCCAATCGTGTAGGACCAGTCATGGTCACCATAAAAAAAACCTGGACAGCAATTAATGATATAAGCAAAACAATATTTATTTCTCTCACACCATTTTTATAGTGAACCAGCTGACCAAGAGACTACTTAAGAGACTGCATGAAACACCAAACAAGATATTCCCTCAACTTCCTGAGGTTCTTTAAAAGAAAATTTGTAGTTAGTCAATATCTATATAATTCCAATAAACAGAGTGTGTAGAAACAGAGTTTCATAAAACATTGGCAGAGTAACTCAATGAAGCATGATAAACAGCAGAACAGCTTATAGCAATATAGAAGCATAAAACACTTGAAGTAAACAATGTTGTAAATAATTTGGCCATGACAGTTTGGAGCTGGTCACTATGAAAGTGCCTAAAACTACCTTGTTTTTTCAAGCTTTCAACAGCTCATACCACTTTGTTTGCCTCAGAAGACTAGTACAACCTGGTGTGCAGTGTAAAGACACTGTTCTCATTAACAGTGCTCCAAGATCTGAAAAGTATCATGTTGCCATGCATTAAAGATTCATTTCTGCACTGACACATCATCGCTTAGATTACAACACAGGATAGCACCAACTTAAGTGTAGCTTGGAGATAGCCTTTACATCAAGTATGATATGGAAAAGTAAGAAAGGATTTACTTTTCTTCTAAAAGACATTAAGTGTTCTGTATTCTTGCTAAAATGGCTACTACATTTGCAAAACACACTAAATAAAGGTATTAGTCCGTGGCACATCATAGCGTTCTGGTTTCATTCCACACAGTAAGACTCAAAAAGAAAAAAAACAACCCAACAGAAATAGCTTTTTTTTTTTGAGTGTAAACACTGCAAAAAAAGCATACAATAACACCTCCTTCTTAATTTGCGTGATCTCAGCAAAATACAGGCAAATCTGAGTCCTCGTATGTCATATTGTGCCCTGTAGCCACCTTCATAGTCTGGGTAACTACACAAATTTTATTTGTAAATCACATGCTATATTCTAGCTCATGTAATGCTATATTCTAAATAGCATTTCAGGGTAGGTTACAAATATTCTGTAATTGCTGAACAGTAGGAGTTGGAAGAGAGCTCTGGAGATCATCTAATCCAACCCCCGCCTGCTGACACAGGTTCACCTAGATCATGTTGCACAGGAAGGCATCCAGGTGGATTTTGAAAGTCTCCAGAAAAGGTGACTCCACAACCTCTCTGAACAGCCTGTTCCAGTGCTCCATCATCCTCAAAGTAAAGAAGTTTTTCCTTAAGTAAAACCTCATGTGTTCTAGCCTGTGCCTGCTGTCCCTTGTTCTGTCACTGGACACCACTGAAAAGAGCCCAGGCCCCATCCTTAAGACATCCGCCTGTTAGATATCTATCAACACTGATAAAATTCCCTCTGTCTTACCCTTCACAGGCTAAAGAGCCACAAGTCCTTCAGCCTCTCCCTGTAAGAGAGATGCTCCAGTCCCCTAATCGTTCTCATGACCCTTTGTTAGACTCTCTCCAGTAGTTTCCTGTCCCTCTTGAACTGGAGACCCTAGAACTGGACACAATACTCCAGATGGAGCCTCACCAAGGCAAAGTAGAGAGGGAGAATAACTTCCCATGACCTGTTGGCCCCATTCTTAATACATCCCAGAACATCATTGACCATTTTGGACACAAGGGTAAACTGCTGGCTCATGGTGGATTTGTCTACCACCACACTCAGGTTCTTACCTGCAGAGCTGCTTTCCAGCAGGTCAACCCCATACCTGGACTGGTGTATGGGGTTATTACTCCCCAGGTGCAGGACTCTACACTTGCCCTTGCTGAACTTCATGAGGTTCACCTCTGCCCAACTCTCCAGCCTCTCCAGGTCTTACTAAATGACAGCAGAACGTGGCAATGTGTCAGCTATCCCTCAGAGTTTTCTAGATTCATAGAATGGTTTAGGTGGGAAGTAACCTTGAAGATAATTTAGTTCCAGCCCCCTCATTTTATATCAACAGCAAGCTTGCTGAGAACACATTGTTTTAATTTGCCAGCATCAAACCTCGATCTGCATAACATGCAAACTTCCAAATATTTGTGGTGCTAAGTTACAGCAAGTGAAGGAACTGAAAAGTAACTCTCATGAACAGTGTGTCAAATCTCAGAGGAAAAACCTACAGCAAGAATCACTTTCCAACTATTTGTTCAAGGTATGTTTTCTGGTGTGCTTTGTTTATCTAGCACTCAAAAATATAAGCAGATTGTGTTCTTGTGCACTGCCTCAGTTCCATATGGCAAGGCAGCATTAAAAACTCACCTTCAGAAAACCTAACACAGACTAATCCCACTAGGGAAAGAAACACACACATTCCTCCTTCAGCATGACCAATTTACAAGGTTTTGTTTACATTCAGTTCCATTCTGGTTTTTATTCTATGCCCAGAGGTATCAGAGCATCCCACACAAGCTTTAATTAGGATTACAATTGGTATGCCTGCACTTTGAAGACGCTAGCTGGGTTTGGAGTGCCATCTGATGGAAAGTTAGATTACTGGGAAAAATAGGGTTCAGAAATCATGAGGCAACTTCAGCTGTACCTTCTGCACACAAAATTCTGACTATCAGACCGTGAATACTGTTAGAACAAACTTGCTTTGATTCACTAGTGAACAAATGGGGTTTTAAAACCACATTCTGCCTCAATTCCAACACTCCTGTGGTTCTACTCTAATAACGTCAAAAGGTGTTACACTCACAATCTCAGTCGAGGCTCAACGCATCGCACGAAGTAATCAAAATCATCCTCCTCCTCCTCATCCCAGGTCCTCCAGATGTACTGGTAGAAGAACCTTTTGAAGTAAAGTATTTAATCACACAAAGAAGGTCACATTTGCCAGTGCTGAGACAACAGTACTGGAAATATGACTGCAACCAATTTGATAATTCATCACAAAGCATCATCTCCCTCCACTTCCATGTTACTGCCCTGTAAACTATTTAGTATACGTAGCAGTTATCTTTCTCATCCTTCATCTGCATAAAGGGATTTTTGTGTATAATTTTAACCTTTTAATAATAGCCTGAGTCCCCCTTGAATTAAAAAAAAAAAAAAAAGCAAGTGAACAGCTAAAAGATGGATTTGAACACCAGACTTTTTTTCCAATCTTAGATCTCTGCTACTGAAGTATTCTCCACCTGCACTCATGACTTCTGACACTCACACACATCTGGACAGAAAGGTTATTCCTCCTATTTTAGCTTTTTTGCCCAGTTCTACTGCCTATTTGTAGACAGCTTTCAAATGATATGGAGTATATGAAAGCAAAGGAGATTTAAAGAGACAGAAAGATGACAAAGAAAATAGAACAAGTAAGATGTGAACAAGCAAGTGAAGAATAAAAAGGAAAATGCAGGAAAAGAAAAAAGATAAAATGTTATAGAAGAGAAAGGAACACTCCACTAGAGCCAGAAATTGATACAGTCCAAGGAAATCTGGAGTGAAGGAGGAGGAAAGCAACACAATTATTTTTCCCCCTTTTAACACAGAAGTGATAGTGACAATAAGCTGCAGCTAAACATACCTTGTAGTTGCATAGCTGCAGAGGATAGAGATTTTCTGTGTGAGCAGCATCCTCAGAATACCATTTCACTTTGGAAAGCTTGACTTGTGGAGCTGCCGGCATGACCACAAGAACTCAGGGCACCCAAGGTGCAATTGTTCAAGAAAAAAAAATAACCTTGAGCATTTTCCTACCTGACATGCTCCACAGCTAGTGCTGTCTGGTCAAACTCTCCTGACTCGTCATACACAACCCACAGCTCCTGCAGCGGTATCTGACGCTCCTTCAGCTCCAGGAGTTCCTGCATGCACTCAAAGGTAAAGGTGCTATCCTGTGACTCACACAGGAAAGGTTCACTAAGTCGCACAACTGCTTTCAGAGCAGAATACTCCACATCAACAACCTGTTGGAACAAATAGTTCTCAGAACCTTAGATCCAGCTGAAAAACAGCTAACACGAAGTGCGTAAGTCAACAGGCCACACCGCCCATTGACCCACACAAACCAATGTACATTGCAGCAAAGAAACTTCTCAGCTGAAATGATGACTGCAGAATTAAACCTCTCAGACCACACATTTAGAGACTTTTCCACATTTTAAACTCTATTCACATCCCTCGTAATACTCATTAATCTGCTTATCAATTTGGGTGAGGTTTGTTCTTTTTAAAAATAGGCAAAAGCCAGTATCCTCAGCTTCAAATAGATCAATACCTTACAGTTCTTTGGGACTCTTTTAGAGTTCATTCAAAGTGCCCACAAGAAACAAACAATCCAAAGAGTTAGTTTGGGCCAGTGAAAGCCATTTGTCACTAACTGAGTTGAAAATTGAACATCTAAGAATTGCACTTGGACACTGACAGACCTAGGAGTATCCCAAACCAGAAACCCTCAGTCGGCCTATGGCAGGAGTATGCAGAAGAGCTATTGTCAGTACCAAGGTGTGTAAAAAGGAGAAATTTTATTGATAAAAAACTTGACAAATTATTAGAGCCTCAACATTTAAAAAAACATTACAACAGCCAGCTCTGTGTACAAATAGCTCTGTCTCACAGCTCACCAGCACTGACTTAGGGTTCCTCCTTCCATTTTCAAGAAAGGTGCACTTTGAAAAAACTCCAATGGCTCTAGCCATCACTGGCAATTAGATATGAAAACATTACTTTTGTCTATCAGCTCATAAACTTCAGAGATAAATGATCTGCCTGTTGCAGAGGTAAATTATGTTAATTGGAGACAAATGCCTGAGCAATTCAATTCCATTTACCTCAACAAGGACCTCAAACACATTAGTGCGCCAGACTGCCTGCCATCCAGATGGTTCGACGACCTTCTCCAGGTACTCAGCTGTGAAGTCTTTCACTTCAGAAGCTTTGCAGTCAGCTTAAAAAAAAAAAAACAAAAACCAACAATCTAAGACAGTACTTTTACGCAAGGAAATAAAAAAAAGTCATTGAGATCATTGGGAAATGACAGCCACCACAGCCGAGAAGTTCCTCTGCCACATCTAAAGTTGGACTTCATTCTGTTTTGCTCATGATAACTGTCAGCATTTGTGCCATCTTTCAGTACTGAGAGAGCAGGAAAGTCATCTGTTTTGTGCTTCTCTGGAAGAAGCAGAGGTACTAAGGGTTTCAGTGCTAGTAGCATTAAGTATCTGTGATCTGTACCTTACCTTAAATAGTCTTACAAAGCAAAAAAAAACAAAAAAAAAACAAACTAGAAAGATCAACTAAAATCAAGGCCTAGAATCACTTTTTTAACTAACTTATATTAAAACCACTGCCCCCCAGGTCACCAGCCAGAGCAGCTAACATTACAGTGTAAGTGATGGTAGCACACTACATCTTTTCTAGTCTCTGTTATTAAGGGCATCTCATGCCATTTAACACAAAATTGAATCTGTTCAAACTAAACAGTCACTACAGGAAACCTAACTGCATGTTCTTTTCTACTAAGAAATTACTTACCTAAGATGTAATCCTGGTAAGCTTTAAAGCGCTCATAAAACAAGAGATGATCAGTATGAAAAGTATCTGGAAAAAGCACATTCCTGTTGAGCACAGTCCTTCCTAAAGCAGTCCCTGGTTTATCATGACTGCCATAATCACTGCAGGGATCATTTTCCTGGACCAGATCTGGGGAGAAGAGTGGGAACAAAGCAAACCCCAGTCAGGTCAATGCTATCATCACTCACTGATCTATTACCAAAGAATTTCTGTTTGGCCACAGTTCTATTGTGAACTTGCTTTCTTAACACATCTTAAGTTATCCTTGGTAAAGATACTGTCTTAATTGGTTACTTTACAGATTCATAACATGGTTTGGGTTGGAATGAACCTTGAAGATCACCTGTTTCCAACCCCTCTGCCATGGGCAGGGACACCCTTCACTAGACCAGGTTACTCAAGGCTTCTTCCAACCTGGCCTTGAATACCTCCAGGGAGGGGGCATTCATAGCCTCTCTGAGCAACCTGTTGCAGTGCATGCTCCTTTCGGAATACTTACCCCATCTCAAAAGAGGATATCCCTATTTGTGGTTACCTGCCCTGAGCTGCAGTTACATGCTAACTTTCTTTGTTCTGTAAGACTCAAAACCATTTAGGTTTACCATTCACACATACCACCTGCATCACCAAAGAACAAAATATAACCAAGATGAATGATAAAATGGCAGATACTAGTCTAAGCTCAACCTGTGCTTTTACTGGTGCTCTTCTCCTAAATCTTTTCCTGTTCTTTGGTACAAGCATTCTTTTTGTGTCTTAATAAACTGACATACAACTCCACTGAAGTTTCAGATAACATGTTTAGACATGAGAGACAACAGTGTAATTTTTAGCCTGCTTAAATAGACATTGGTTGAATCTTCATTTTGATGGGATGCAATGGTAACGCCCCTTTGGGTGTCTTCAAAAGAAGTGGTTCCACTTCTATTCTCATTACAACTCAGTCACTGCTGGTCTTAAAGTATCTCTCAAACCTAGTCACCCATAAGCTCTGAAAATGTTAGAGGTCAATTTCAGTAAATAAGTGATTATAGTGTTTTTTCTCTTTTCATTAAATGTAACAGTTCAAGGCACTCTCCTTGTCTGTAACAATCCATAGGTCCTTGCATTTTCATTAGATTACACTCTGACCTTCACTCCTAACATATCCCTTACATTTCAAGATGTATTATGGAAGCTAGCAGTTTAGACCTGAAGTCTGTCAAAGTTCTTACACATCTGAGGCCAAATTGAATTTAACAGGAAAAAAAAAAAATCAGAACCAGTGTAGTTACAAGTTCTTTTGGACAACTTAGCTTTTCTGTGTAGCAGAGCCACTGTAGCAACTTGTAAGACAAGGAAATGAAAAGGTGAACATCAAAATGTGTTTTAAAATATACATTTTAAGATTTTTGGTAAAGCTGTAGCTATGTTATGTATGTAAGAGCTTTTTCCTGCACAATCAAATCTAGCAACTATAACAGCTACACCCAGCACAAGCCGCACCGTGAATTACACAACACAGTATACATTCCAAGAAGTCATTTAATTTAGCTTGCTCATCGTTTACAAATTGCAAGCCCACAAGCACCAAGTAATAACGGCCTAGCACTGAAGGACAATGCTCAATAGATACTAAAGGCACCGATATTGCGCTATTAAGGCAGGAGAGCAAAGAAGTCACCTCTAAGAAACTCTTTTTCCTCTGCTAGTGTTTGAAACACATACATGCTACTGGACTGGAATTTAAATGCCTGTGGTACACACCTGAGACACACATGGGGAGGAAAAAAAAATTGAAAAAAAAGAAGAGTTATTGGTGTCTGAGAAATCCTTATGTTCCGTCGCAAGGCACCATTTCCCAGTCCCCATCGCACGCACCAGCAGCCGCGGAGCCCGGGGAGAGCCGAGCCACAGCCTGAGGCTAGCCCCGGGCACCGCAGCTACACAGGGCGGGCTGCAGACAATAAACAGTTCCCCTAAGGGCGGCCGAATAGCAGGACAGGGAAAGACGCGCAGTCTCTGTCCGTGGAAATACTCGAGCCCCAGACGGAACAGCCCTAAAGCGAGACAGACGGTGCCAGCGACGCTCCTGCGGCTCGCCTCTGCCTTTCCCAGATGGGACATCTGCCTGCGCAGGCACACCCCAGCCCTAGACCCTCGACGCTCCTTCGGGCAGGCTGGCGGGGAAACGGGCGGCGGCGCCTGAACACGCCCGGTTGTCGGTGGCTCTCGGCCGCCCGGGACAGGGAACCCCTACCTGGCTTCGCCTCCTCGACGCACTGCTGCAGGCCGGCGCTGCTCTGTGCCGGCAGCGGCCCCAGCTCAGCCATGTCGGCGCCTACCCGCCCGCCTCCGCTCGCGGAAATTTCAAACTGCCGCGGCCATTCACCCCTACAACGTCATAGACAGCGGCCGCTCCGATTGGCTAGCGGCAGCCGCGGGCGGCGGTGCCAGGGCCGTTGGGGCCGCCTGGGACTGGGCGGGACTGGGGTGGGGTGTGCTAGGTAACCGGCACTCGCAGCAGTGCGCGGGGACGGCGAAGGAAACTTCCCCTTTTCTGGAAGGGTGGCCGCGCTCCCTCTGCAGCCGGGTGTCAGCCGGAGGTATTGCAACGGGAAAGAATCCTTAAAAGCCTCCACTTGTCGGTCGGAATCAAAGCGATACATCGGGCCCATTCTTGCAGAATAAAACATGGAAGTTCACAACACAGGGGACAGCGCCTCTCAATACGTAATTCACTGAACGACTGCTTCACGTAATTCCAGGAAGTTACGTGAAGCTTTGCTTCTGGCTCAGACTGCTACACAAAAGGCGCCTGATACAAATACAAAGCACAGGTTTGTCTCGGAGCTTTTGACTTTGTATCTCAGGCATCTTAGGATTAGCATCACGTTTCTGTCGTGACATCTTTCACAACACAGCTAGTCAAGCTGCCACTGGTGTTTTCAGGTCTGCTACCACAAATTCCAAAATGGATTAAAATGAAAATAGTATAAGTAGTAAGGCTGAGCAAAGCAATTGGAAGACAATATTTAATTGAGTAGGTATGATGAGATGACTGCAGCTCAATGACCAAATTCGGGACAGGCAGGAACTGAAGACAGAAAAAGTCAAGATGCTCTGGGAAGAATATGCAGTCGTCTGTGCATTTCAAAGAACCAGGATCAGAGTCCTGTGACAGAAGACCTATTTGGGACAGTAGAGTCTGCTCATGTAACGCCACTATTGGAGCCAGGGCTGTAGGATTCCAGCTGTGGGGCAGGTTTTAAGAGAGCTGCTCCTGGCAATTCGACCACTTCAGATCAATACCACAGAAAAACTGTTTTTGACCTGTATTGTCACCACAGGCTGCTGATGTTGTCAACACCTTTAACAAGCGTTACAGCAGAAATGTTAAATCAAGAAGCACTTATTTCTCCTCCAAACAACGGCTGCTTTTAAACGGGTTTTGAAACAATTGCTTCAAAACATCAGTGGCCACGAGGGGGCTGCCTTAGATTTCTAACAGAAAGACTAAACAGCTGCCAGGTCGAAGTTTGTTCATTTTCCAAATATTAATTGCTTTTGCGGCAGCAATGCAATGCCTACAGCAGTTTGGATATTTAGCATAAATCCATAGCTCTATTCATCCTGGCATTGCACGAGTCTGAGTTGTAGGTCCACTAAAATCAATCCTTGCTCTTCATAACTCCAGAAGAAAAAAAAAAGTCTCTTAGTCCCTGAGACTTTTCTGCAGTGTGCTAGCAGAATTTATCCATTATACTGGGGAAGCATGTTTAACCATATTCAGGTCGTTTTCCTCTATCATAATTAGTTACAAAATTACCCTAAAACTTCTAAATATCACCACCACCTCTGCCGCACAAGCTTATTTTCGTGGTAAGGCCAGCTTTCAAAGCAGCGTGTTTGTAAATGAGATGTGTGTAAACTGGTAAATTTTAAGTAACTAACAATTGAGAGTTTGTCCTTACTAAACCTGAATAATGAATGAACAGCAATAAGAACTTTCATGATAGGAATGAAGTACTGGAAAAGGGATATTCCACCAAGATTATAGTCATCTTTTGGCACTTAGGTCTAAGGTACCCTAGTGGGATTTTCCTTGCCTTGTATTCTTTTCAACAGATAGAATGAAGAGAGACTATCAGAATGACAGGACAAAAATAGCAAACAGACCAAACAAACCAAAACCCCAAAAAAAAAAACAAAAAAAAACCTAAACAAAAGACAGGAAAAGCAGAATGCCAAAGATGGCCTAGGTAACTGCTGTTAAATCTTTACTATTATGTATTTATAAACCTTGGACCCACAATCTTGCCTGTACATATAATCTTATATATGGAATAACTTATAATTGTAGAGTTACAGGTATGTAGATGCCCATGTTATTTAAATTATTACATTACTTTTTCTCTAGATAGATACAATGAATTCAGGAACTCATCAGGGCTCACACTGGGAAGGTTAATTCCACTTACCCCTATTTGTTTAGTTTTCAGTTTAGTTGGAGGCAGAATTACTATATAAAATACATAATATCTTACTATATAAGACAGTTCTACAATGTCCTGTTAATTATCCCAAACCCTTGCAACAGAGCTGTTTTATTTCAAAGAAGCACAGAAAGGCACTCTTACCTAGAGTTCTTACTCCAGGCTTGTATGAAGTGTAGAGGATTGGCAAGACTTTACATGGAACATTAATAGTCCTGAATTTGAAAGGAAGAAGAGAAAGTGGTTGCCTTCACACACAGTATTCTGCTCTCACACTTTTCAATGAAATCTTATTGATATTGCTCCTGTCAATGAGATGTGTGCATTTCAGTCACTCTAAAACCCCTAGGCCCGATCTTAAGCCCCAAATACATTTGCTCAGGTGCTTTTTCTTTGTAGTATTAAAACAGTGAGAAGTGCTAGTTTGTAAAAGACCCTGACATTTGAAATCTGAGATAGACTTTCACTCAAAAATAGGGCATGACAAATATCATTTGTAAATCACAGAAGGCTTTACAGAAATTGATGACAGTGTAGCTACATAAACCTAAGGAAATGCAAACACAACCTAGAGTCTTAGTACTAAAAATACTAAAAGATAATTTCTTTTTGGCATTTCACTAAAGGAACACAAAACAGATCCCACATGTTGTATCTGACCAGTTTGGGTGTCCTGACAACACGCACGTCACAAACAGCTGAACTACAGCAGCTCCAATGCAGGTGCAACATAGGAATCAATAAGACTCTGCTGGCTCAAAGCCTGGTGGTAACCCACAGCCCTGGCTAAGCACAGTGGCAAGCCAGAAGGGCTGCTGAAACTGGTATATACAAGTCGGCCTATAATTGCTTATGGAGCCAGACTGACACGCAGTGAAAAATAACTGCTGTGTAACGTTATGCTGAGCAGTTGCTTCAGCTCTCCACAGTGCAAATTTGATGTCTGCAAGTTATTGAAAATAAAAGCATGCAGCTCACAGCTCAGGATAGCCCTTCCTTTTACATGTGGGCTTACGATGAAAAATCACCCATCTACAGAAATATATGTATGATAACAAACTTACTTCAGTTATTCTGGAGCAGAATTTCACTATGTGCCGCTAAATTCACTGGAACAACATATGTTCATGCCAAACACAAACTTCATTCCAAAGTTAAAACCTGGAAGAAAAATAGGAGTGTTTTACCCAGCATTCTTACAGAAAGAAGAAAATAGGTTAATTCTGATTCACTGCTAGAAGATAAAGGTAATAATACATCTCTTTTGTGGACATCCATCTATCTCAGTTAAGAGCACAGAATCTGTCTTTTTTAATATGACTTAACATAATATCTCCTTTGTCATGTCTCATTACAAGGCAACCTTAAAATACCAATAGGATCAAAGGATCAAATTATTGTATTGTATGTAATGAAAAAAAATTGCTAACATAAGGCTTGCAAATCAGAAAATGTCTATCAAATGTGTGGAATAAGCAGTTGAGACAAGCTAGCAGAGATGTGATAGTGATGGGAAAGAAACAACAAATATGCACAGAAGACAGTTGAAAAGAAAACTAAAAAGAGGCTGCTACGTAACATAGTAAAAATATTCTGTGTATTTTTCCTCATCTTGACACAAATTTTCTCTGTAGCTATGGCAATCATTTTAGGCCTCCATTTGCCTACTATAAAAATGCAGATAGCATTTTTTACTGAATATGTTTTATTAATTTGTTTGCAAATCACTTTTACGTCTGGGGATGAAAGTTGTCATATAACTGTAGATTGCTCTTAATTAGTTGGGTTTTAGCTATAACTGATGTCCTTTGACAGGTACTTCATCCGTCCTTAGACTTCCTTTTATAGCTGTATAAATATAAATCATTATAAACCTAAATAAATTGAATCTAACTAAAAAGGCAATTAAACTTTTGAAAAACCTGTATAGGCTTATTACCTCAAAAAGTCAAATTTGGTTATTTTTTATTAAATGGTTTGGAGTGTAACAGATATTTGCTCTTTTGCTCATTGAAGAGGATTTTGCAGTTCTGTTTTCACCCACCCTTCCACATACTTTCCAGGTTTTACTGAAAAGCAGGCAAAGGCACTTCAGGAAGAGCAGAGCTGGGTCCAGTTGAGGACTGATCTAAATTAGGTGTGGGGGGGTGATTTTTGTAGTTTTTGTGGGTTTTTATAATTTCGTTACACATACTGATATGTACCTGCCTCTCAGACATGCCTTCACCTCAGAGAATGTTCCATTGACTTAGAGAGAAGGAATCTACATAATAATGGAAACTTCAAGTCTGCACGGATTGCTTGATAAATTACTCCAACAGAAGTGTTATTGATCATGTTCCCCTAGTATCGTGTAGGCCCCTTCTCCAGATACTCAGTAATCTGGAGAAAGATTTGAAAAAAGCCAAGCAGCAATCTTTTTTTTAGATGTTTCAAAGCTGTCAAGAGCCCTGGAAGAACACACCGAGCCTCACACAAGGTGTTTCTCAGCTGACGTTAGAGGTACAGCAGGAACATAATTCATAACAAAATGTTTTCTTTCTTTGGGGACAAACAATAGGCAGACAGATTTTCTGACAGATGTTGAAACCAAGTTTAAGTGAGAATAAACAGAGACTTTGGGCAAAAATGAAAATTGGAAACAGGCTTCAGCTTTGTGACTAACATGACATTTATTGATCAGGCGTTTAACACTGCATAGCAGAATGTGCCCTATTACTGTCAAAATTCTCATTGGCATTAGTAAGAATAGGCACCACTGCCATCACCAGCCCATTACATTTCTGCCCCTTTAATGCTACTGCCCACACATTTGGGAGAATAGCAAAGATGCAGTGATTAAAGATAAGGATGCAATCATGATTACTGCAGATGGAGAATGCAACAGATCGTTAGACATAATTATGTGATGAAGGTATCATGCTTGAATGAAGGCTCTTTCTTACAACCTGGAATGTTTTATGTTGTGTGCTCTTCAGCCAAGAAAGAGCTCTTGTTCAAAACTGCATCTGTCTTGCCCAGCTCCTGGTTCAAATGGATGAGTTGCAACCATTCCAGGTTATAAGATAAAGAACCTAACCCCACGTGCAATGAATGAAACAGAGAATTCTGGACTACCACTTTCTCTGGCAGAAGATGAAGCGGGACATATGCATCGATACGGAGCCTTTCCTTTGCCAAATAGTACACAGAACGGAATCATTCCAGGTTAGAAGTGAAAGTAAAGAACCTAGCCCCAAATTCCTTTGTTCTGTGGCTAAGTTAGAAGGAGTCAATAACATAGGAACAGAGCATTCTCAGCCAGCTCTTCCTCTGCAGGAGCTGGAGCGAGACATATGTAGTTTTGAACCAGAGAAGTTTCTTGTCCAAATAGCACACAAAGTGAAGCATTTCAGCCCATAATCTAAAGAGTCTGTAAAAAGGTACTAGAGAATTCAGGGCTTACAACTTTCTCTACAGGAGCTGGAGCAACACATATGCAGTTTTGAACCAGAGCGCTTTCTCAGCTGAAGAGCACACCAATTGGCACATTCCAGGTTATAATGTAATGTAAAGAGCCTAGCCCCCTAATTCCTTTTATTCCTAAATTGCAAGGATACTGTAAGAATTCAGGGCTACCACTTGTTCTGCCGCAACTGGAGCAAGACATAGACATTTTTAAACCACAGCCCTTTTTTGTTCAGCTGGCACTCAAAATCAAATATTGCAGGTTATAAACTGAAGTACAGAGCTTATCTCCAAATTCCTTTGTTTCAGGCATGAGTTGCAAAGGAGGTGGTAAGAAGAGAGCACTAGTGACTACACATGATCATTGCATCTCTTCATTCACTGTAAAGAAAACAAACCAAAATTTACTAGTGAGGCAAAAGAATGCAGCTGCTGGTGATGGGGTATGTCACTTCGATCAGCACTTCCTTTTGTTTCAGTTAAATTTTGAAAGTGGCTGTTCAAAAGCAATTCTCCTATGATTTTGTATAGTTCAAGTACTCTCTTTTTTCGAAAAGACAGATGTATCCTTAACTTGATGACTAATGTGTACTGATGATGGCTCTGGTCTTAAAAATCAGCTACTTGAGTGTGTTGGAAAAGAGATTAATTAGCATGTGTTCTGCCAAACACTCGTCAGTGGGCTTATGAATATATCTTAACAGATGGTAATTTGAAAGGCTGGGACTATCTGAACTTTGACTGATAGTCAGAACAGTGACACACGGAGAGTTCATTTAGGGCATTAAAATCAGGCATACTATACTTTTGTAGTTGTTCTTCTTTTGTTGACTTGTTTTCCTGTGCTCTGCAATCTGCTTAGCAATTGCACATAATCACAATAATTTTACTACATACTACATAAATGTGTAATGTAGAGAATCATAGAACCATAGAATGGTTTGTCTTGGTTAGAGACCCTATCCCTAACCTGATGCCTTGTCTTCTCCAGTCTGAACAAACCCAGCACCCTCAGCCTTCCTTGTGGGAGAGGTGTTCCAGCTCCCTCATCATTTTTGTGCCCCTCTTCTGTGGAGGGTCCCAGAGACAGACATGGTACTCTAGGTGAGATCTCACCACAGCAGAGGCAGAATCACCTCTCTTGATCTGCTGGTTACATTTCTTTCGATGCAGCCTGGGATGCAATTTGCCTTCTGGGCTGCAAGTCCACACTGTTGGCTCATGTCAGGCTTCTCATCCACCAGAACTGCTCAATCCTTTTCAGCAGGGTTGCTTTCCAACTGCCTGTATCGATAGTGATGATTGTTCTGTCCCAGGTGCAGTATCATGCACTTGGTCTTATTGAACCTCATGAGGTTCATCTGGGCCTGCATCTCTATCTTGTCCAGGTCCTTCTGGATTATGATGATAAAATGGATAGCTATATACATACTCAAATGTCAGAGGGCAATGTGGATGTGCTCAGCTGGGTATCCAGTGGCTGGCAGCATGGTGTGGATGAGAAAACATTGTATTCCATCATGGTGCTGATGAAGGCTGATTGGCATGCCCATCTCCTATCGTTAACATACTAAGTATGCAGCTTTCTGCTAGACAGATAAAACTCCAACGCTCCAGATTTTGTCTATAAAAAATAGGCATTTTTTATTAACTTCCTTCTATGGAGATCAAGCATTCTGCAACACTCATAGCTACATCAGCATGTGCTTTCAACTGACGTTTTTATTCCTAGCTTATCTAGCTCCATTCAAAGTAATATGGATATTCAAATGTTGTCAGTGGCAACAGTACGTTAGCCACCTGTACCACGATGCCATACGTGGTACACTACCTCATGGTTGTGTGCTGAAGCCTGGAGAAGCCTGTTTCAAGTGGGAAACCTCTGCAAACTAAAACAAAAGGTCCCAAATAGGCACATACATAGGTGTACACAGGTGCTGATGTATTTCATAGGAAGGCAATCAGAGCTATGTCTTATGGAGCAGATTCTGTTTACCTTATAACCCCTTACTACTTAAGCATTCCTTCCATGGATGAATTAAAAAAGATGATCCACAACCTGAGCGGATGCATCAGAGCTTGACTCTAACTATAAGGAGCTCTTGAGAACTTACCCAGATGATGAAGGGCATCTAACACAGGAAAAATTGCCATTAAAATTATTAATAACAATGCAGTGTCAGTCATCATTTACCAGTCACATCTCTCAAAAAAACCCCAAACCAAACCAAACCAAACCAAACCAAACCAGTATGATCTTAATCATGACTGGTGAAGGGGCAAAAATCTTTGAGTACCTTTTTTGGCTTAGATGTCCACAGAATTCACTGATGAAAAGTTCACTATAATAAAGCAGACAAGCAACTGAAAATTGATAATATTTAAGAATAGCATGTTCTAACAGGCAACTGGGGAGAGAAAAGAAGAACGCATAAGTAAAAAGAGAATTGTTACATGTTTTCCAGCTTGAAATTGTCTCAAACTTAGTTCACCCTGCCCATGGAATAAATTAGGCTCTTGCTGTGCCAGACAAACGCTTTTGAAGTGGTATCTAATGGTAGAAACCCCATTAAACTCTTTGATAACATGACAAGTTCATTACATAGCACCTGTATGAGTACAAAAGTGCAGCACCTCCACTCCAGTTTTATTCTTTGGACAAATGAGAAAAGCTGAATGCATCACCTTTTTTCAGTCTACCATAAAAAACTAGTTTTATAAAAAGAAAGACTATACAAGCAGAGAAAACAGGTCAGATACCTGGGGAGGAATTCAAGACACACATTATCTTCAGCATTAAATTAATCCTCCAAGTCAGCAATATTACTAGAGATTAGTTAGACCATATACCTGGATATTAGCAATGCAAATGAAAAAAGGTGACAGGCCAGGGGGGAAAGGAACCTTTCCAAGGATTAAGGAAGAATTCAGACTGAGTAAGCTTGGGTACCTCTGATATGTGCAATGTCCTAGTAACTAGTACATTGAGAGATACTTCTTGAAAACTCTTCACCGAGAGAGTCATTCACTACTGGAATGGGCTGCCCAGGGAGGTGGTGGAGTCACCGTCCCTGGAGGTGTTCGAGGCGGGTTTGGATGTGGCACTTGGTGCCATGGTCTAGTCTCGAGGTCTGTGGTAATGGGTTGGACTTGATGATCTTTGAGGTCTCTTCCAACCTTGCTTATACTGTGATACTGTGAATGTCTATCCAGCTGTGAGTACAACTGAAAAACATTCAGTCATTTGTAATGTCCTTGCAACCAAGGGACAAAAATATGATGACAATTTGATGCTGGCAACATAAGTGAAAGTTCTTAAGAGAAATATTGAGAAGAGCCAGGATGGGAAGGATGTCAAATATGCTGCATTGCTAAAGTTGGTAATACAGGGTATTTGTACTAGTAAGTGAAACTGATGTATGCAGAAGGGACAAAAGGAAATCAAACTATTTGTAGTGCTTCTCAATGCTAACATAATTTTGCCATAATCTTATGGCAGCTGCCTATGGGATAACTATTTCTGGTACCTTATTGCAGACTCTCATAATCCAAGTCCTTTATCTAAACCATGTTTCAAATCTCATCTATATTAATCAAAATCACAAATATTAATTCTTTTAAAATTATTATTAAAACAATAGAAGCCAGATGTAGAGGGGCTCTCAGGCTCATGGTATTTGGATGAATTCATATAGAGTAACATGGCAATCATGACATCATCTGAAGTACAGAACTGAATCGTGCTGGCCTGGCCACTATTATCTTTCTGGCACCACATTCTGGTTTCCATGTAAGTGCAATGGGACTTGATCAAACAGCAAACCACAGCTGAAGCAGATGGAAAACAGTTTCTTGATGTTTGAACAGGTGGCTCATCAAGCAGTCTGCTTTCTTTATACTATTAAGAAAGTAGTACATCACCTTTAAGCTCTAGCCATCCCTTTACAAGTGGCTTTACAAAAAAGCTGGAATAACTGTAGACAGGTGTTGGCACTGATACCTACACCAAACCTTGCAATACTACAAGCCTCATTATACACACAACTGAATGTTTCTTTAATGAAGACAAGGGAAAGTGCATAATCAGTAAATGGTAGGCAATGCTGTGTACTCTGAAGTAGATGCCTTTGCCCTGGCACAGATCAGATAGGTGTTTGTTTTCTACATATGCAGGAACAGTAATTATTTTAAAATACTAATTGTACCATATGCATGGAGACATGTACAGAGCATTAAACAAAATGAAGGAAGTCAATACGAAAGCAAAATCCTGACTGGCAAAGGCTTTAAAGTTAATAGGAAATGATCTTAGCAGAATTTAGTTTTCTCCATTTAACTAGGATCAGCTCTGTCTGACAGCAGAATTTGATTTACTGGTTGATAAAGCCATGTATAAATTCTCTCAGTCTAAAAATCATTCCTCATTTCCTGGCCTAGGAACCTTTTTCTCTGCCAAATACCAATCACTCATAGTCAGAGAAGAGCTGACGACAACCGATAAATATTAAATATGGTTATTGGCACCTAAATATTTTGTCAGAAATTTGGAAAACTACTAATGAATAGTTTCCTTTATATAAGTGAAGGTTCCAGCTATGGTGTGCTTTCATATCCTTCACTGGAATATGCAGCAATTGCCCTCCAGTTCAGTAGGGAACACAAGTATCAGACAGCATGGGACATGCCGAGAAGTTATCTTGTATGTGAAATCCGAGGGCTAAAAGTAGTACTGTTAAAAGACACACAAGCAGAGTAAGAAATATTATGTGCAGTAACAGACACAGTTTAGTTTTGAGCTCACATTCAAGGTAAGTGTACTTACTGCCTTACTTAATTGTACTTGAAAGAAGATAGCAGCTGAGAAAGCCTTCTGCATCTTCTGCACCAACAGGCTATACACCCATCTGGAGTCTATCCCCTCTCTACATGGTTATCTAAGACTATTTGGAAGCTGAATTTGGCCTGTTCCATAGAAAGTATCATCTGTCTATGGTCTGTGAAAAAAACATTCTGGTTTTCTAACATTTCTGTGGAGACACTCACCCACATATGCAAGAGTCATGGGAAACTGCTCTCTATTTCAGCTCTCCATTTCAAAAATTACTGAAGGAAGCCTTATAGAAAAGAAAACAAGTATATCGAAAGAAATCACAGGAAACAAAAATTAACATCTCAGAGCAGGACGCACTGATATGCCTTGAAAAGTGTTGCATTTTTCATTATCGTCTTGGGCTGTTGTCATTCCTCTTTACCAATTCTAATAATTTCTGTCTTTTGCTCCAAGGATGAGATAAATAAGAGGAACAAAATGTTTTCAGAAATCTACAATTCACTCTTACACAAAGACACATTATAAAGAGTTACTCATTGATTTTTACTCCATCCTACCAGGATCCATTAATCAGAATGTTCTGCTTTCAGGACAGACTGCTTGGACAAGGGAGCTGATAAGGTACAGCTCTCTGTTTTAAAATATGTTTTTCCAATGTGTGAATGTATCTACATCACCATAACATAGATGATCTAAAATGAAGCTATTCTCACAAGAATGAATGTTCTTAAAAGAAAATCAATCTCTCAGTAAAAAAAAAAAGACAGTAACTCACAGGTATGAAAAAAAACTAATAATATTTTTAAGGAAAAAGTAAATGCTTGAAGTCTGGTTTTTTAAACCCTGCTGTTCCAAGAGTGCTGGCCATCAGGTGCACATTTGGATTTGCTGCCTGCAAGGATCTTCAGACAGCATTAGTACTGTCTTCAACAATAAGCCCCCAAGAGAGCAGAGTCAAGGACTAATAGTTCATGCTTTTAACAACAGAGTTGTGTTAAGACTGGCAGCCATCATGCCTTGCCAAAGCAACAGAAATAAAGGAGCATCAGAAGACAGTAGAGGTGATTATTATGGAATTTACCAAATCTTAAAATCTGCCAGGATATAATATATTACAAAACCCCCTTCAAATACAGTACACAAGTGTACATGCTGGAAACTCAATGAGCTGCAGTAAAATTGCCTTACATTAGAGGCATTAAAGAACATAGTAATTATTAGTGAAAGAATAAATTAATTCTCCCATGTTTTCCTGGTGATTGAGATACTTGGGGTTTTTTTTTCCTTTGTGTCTCTCAACTGCCTCTTTTACCTTTTATGCTCCGCAGCACAATCAGACAGCAATAATTATCAACAAGCTTTACCCTGCCCAAAATGAAGTGAATGGAAAACTGCCAACTGAGCTCAAAGGGAAGTGAAAATGAGTCCCCAAATTAGACAATAATGATAATCACTGTGGTAATAAGCTAAAAGGCTTCAGTGTTCTTGTCAGTTGTGCTTTGTGTGGTTTTACTTATTTGCTTTAGGGAGATAATGACATGGAGGTATATTTTGCTCATATACATTAGACACACAGCTGCCATTTCTGTCCCTGAACTGACATAAATAGAGAGGCCATATGATAAGAAGTGTAAATTGCAAAATCTCCTCTGTGGAGCTACTGATTTATAGGGATTACCTGGCCTGGAATTTGTACTTCCAACCTTGACAACAGCTCGATGTTTTCCACTAGGGAAAAGGCCAGTCTACCTTGAGAATACATGCTCAACCTCAGACTAAAATTAGGCAAGTTAAGTGGTTCTTGTTTGTCATATCTGGTGTCCATCTGAAAATGGTCTTTAGAAAGCTGCAGTTATTTAAACTGCAGATTGATATAGATCTTTTATAAAAGAAGAGTTTACCACACATGAAGCATCAGCTGAACTAAGTGAAGATTACGCACATCCCACAATTGGTTTTGAGCAAGTCCTGTTTTCTTTTTATGACAAAAGGCAGCAAGTCACAAACTCCTTACAGTCTCTAGGAAGCTCTCACAAAAAGGAAAACAAAGCCTGTCAATGGCCACATATTTTAAGGCAAATGATCATAGCATCATTTTTGTTGGAAAAGACCTTTACGATCATTCAGTCCAAACTTCATTTAACTCTACCAAGTCTGGTGCTTTTTAACACCTTTAAGGATGTGGACTCAACTACCTCCCCGGGGAGCCTGTTCCACTGTTTGAGAACCCTTTCAGTTAATGAGTTTTTTTCTAATATCTAATCTAAACCTCCCTTGGTGTGACTTGAGGCCATTTCCTCTCATCCTGTGGTGACCCAGTGGGCCAAATCATGAGAGCAAAGGTAAGCTGCATTTCCTCTCTTAAATTACCTTTCAGTTTTGACAGACTTCAGCAGTCTCTGCAGCTTATTCAGGAGTCACTGTCTCGCTCTTCCTCCCCACTACCGAAACAATCATCTTACCAGAAGGCAAAAGAAGACTTAGGCCTCTCCTGGCTGCTCCTGTTTGGCTTCTAGACTAGGTCTGCCTTCTGTGATAAAACTGTCTCTCCAACATCAACACAACACACTTTAAAATGCTGCCTAAATCCACTGCCCGATTTAGAAAGAGAGGTCGCAGAACTACTGCATTCTCAGGAGTTCTGTGAAAACAAGCACTGAGGCCTTCTTAGTGCTCCCACAGACGGAAAGGCTGAGGTGACCACGGCCTCATCTGCCCATGAGGCAGCAGGCTCACCCAAGAGGCACTGAGATAGCCACCCGGTGCATCACCACCACGCTGGCTCTGCAGGGTCAGCCAATGCACAGTGGAAAGGGAGCAGAAAGTCAAATAGACATGTCAGAAAGCAAAGATAATTTAGACGTTGGATAGATCTCTAAAATCATCACATTCAACCGTCAACCCAACACCGTCATGCCTACTAAACCATGTCCTGAAGTGCCACGTCTACACAGGTTTTGAACATCTCCAGGCACAGTGATTCCACCACCTCCCTGGGCAGCCTGTTGAGAACCCAATGGGTTGTAGGAAAGAGATGTCGATAGGGTGTAGGCCACTGAGTCACGGACACAAGGCAAACAACTCAAACTAGCCTGCCAGAGACAGCAAACGAGGAGTAAACAGGGAGCACTGCGGAGGGCGCGGGCAGCACCGAGGGGCCGTCGGGAAGCCGTTATTTCTCAGCACTCCACAAAACCGGCAAGGGAGTGAGCCAGCTTGTTATAAGTGGGGCTCTCCCGCCCGCACCCCCCGACAGCACCACGGTACCACTAATGAAAGTTTCACCACACCTGCACGGTCTCAGCAAAACCTCGGAGGCGGCCTGGTTGCGAGCAGCACCGAACTGATCCTCAGCCCGCCGCGGCCGGCCCCTCGCTCCGCCCTGTGAGGGCTGTGGCGGGGTAGGGGCGGTGCCAACAGCGGAGCGGTGCGGGCGCGGGAGCCGCGCGGGGCAGAGGGGGCTGCCCGCCGGGAGCCATGGCAGCGGACTGGCTGTGGCTCAACCACTCCGCCAGCCCGCGGGCGGCGGGCAACGCCTGTGCGGCGGCCGGGGAGCGCGGCGGGCCCTTTGCTGCCGACACTGCCGCGCTGCTGGCGGCGCTGATGGGGCTGCTGGTACTGGCGACGGTGTTGGGCAATGCCCTGGTCATTCTGGCGTTCGTGGTGGACCGCAGCCTCCGCACGCAGGGCCATTTCTTCTTCCTCAACCTGGCGATCGCCGACCTTCTGGTGGGTGAGTTCTGGTGCGCCGGGAAGGGCGGAGGGCTGCGGTCCTTGGCGCTGCACGTGTTACCGCCTAGCTCTGTCCGTAGGCTGCTTCTGCATCCCCCTCTACATCCCCTACGTGCTGACGGGCGAGTGGAGGCTTGGCAGGGGCTTGTGTAAGCTGTGGCTGGTGGTAGACTACCTGGTGTGTACCGCCTCCGTCTTCAACATCGTCCTCATCAGCTTCGACAGATTTATCTGTGTCACCAAAGCGGTAAGGGCTGGGCAAACGGTCTTCCGGGTGGCCTTCAGGGGCTCCAAAGCTGCTGTCCTCCGCAGGGTGATTTGCTTAAGGCACCTTGCTCTCAACCCCATTGCATCTCACTTATATCTCACAGGAGACAAGTGGACGTAGGCAGTTCCCCTCGGTCCTGAAAACAGTTGTGGGAGCAATGAGGTTTGGCAGAAAAGGCATGTTACCTGTTTGAGTGTAAAAGAGAGAAGCAATCTGCTCTAGAAACGGACAGTTTCTATGTGCTACTTTGTCAGTGAGGAGGGCAGGAGGGACGAGGTATACTTACTTCCTCCCCAACCACACCTTAGATAAGTTTATAAAGTATTGCCCACCTGAAACACACCACCTCCCTCAAACCACAACAATACACCTGTTGACAACTGATAGCCTAAGCCAGCCTCGCTGCATCCCAGCTGCAGCACAAAGCAGAGACAGATCTTTTTGCAATAGGTACCAAACTCTCAGGGAGAATTAGATGTTTACAGCTGTTTATGGTTCAAATGTGGCAAAATATAAATTAACTAACATCCTCCAAGGGATGCAAATGCTCTTTCCACCTAACAGCCACAGAAATAGCTAAAGCCATGCCTCAGTCATGCAGCATGTCAGTTACTGAAAAAAATAGACTAGACTTCGCAAAGTCAAAAGCTAACTTCATTTTCACCTAGAACATTCTGCCTCTAAGTATTTGGGACTGTGCCAAAATAATACATTTTACTTGCTAATAAACTTCACTCTTCTAAACATGCTTCTTGGTTATACTTCATCCCCCCAGTTCTATCTGTATTTCCTCAAAACGTTAATTTAGTGTTACTTGGAATGAGCAATGAAGCTAAGAGGCAATGATACTTTTTTTTCCCCAAACAGTACAAAGAGAGGATGCAAGATCACTTTAACAGCTTATATGTGTAATAACATTTTTTGGAAAAAAAAAATATGAATGAACAGATTAATTCTTAAATAGTCAACACTCACAATTCCTTTATTTTCTAGGTTCTGAATTAGCCATTAATTTTGCTTTCATAAACCAAACTCATGACTATACACAGAGTATAAATATATAGACTGGATGGTTTCAGAAACAGAAAAGGAAACTGGTCATAAGTAGTAAACACTTGAGAATACTTCACATTAATCCTCCATATAAAAAACCCTCCCCAAGCAAGAGTACAGAAGTTGCCTGTTGAGTTAGGGCAGCATAAAAGCAGATGAACAGGAACATACGAAGTTCAAAATTATTCTCCATCTCAATGAAGATGGTAATCTTCCTACAAGACTGCTACTGAAATCATTAGCAGCTTTGTCAAGGACTGCAAAATCAGACTGGATTCTGACAAACCCAAGATTCCTCAGCTGTGCAGGTATTTTGCCAGTGCAGCATTGGCTTTGGACATTAAGGCCCACAGGCTGGGGCAGTAAATCATGACTTGTATACAGAATTCAGGCTTGAGGACTTCACATTCCAAAACACTGTATGGCCATTACAGAGATGTGAAGTTTTAATTCTGACTCTTTATATTAATATTGTCCAATACACTAGGGAATTAGAATATTGAGAAGTAGATGATTTTACGATTCTATTTAATTCTGTTGTTGATATGGTGTACTCACTTACTGGGTCTTTTTACACCTTAGTTTCTCTATTTTCTAAAATAAGGGGAATTAGTCTTCCTGTAAAGCACTTTGCAGACCACAACACTCCATCTATGCATCTCCATTGCAGGTAAGAGTTCTGCGAGTACTAATAGAAGAACGAAATCAAGGATATCAAAGAGACTTAAAAAAGCTGTTACTCATTAAAATGTTCTGATGCAATATTCCCAGTGCTATCAATCTACAATGCCAAGAGAAAGAACTTGCATGGGCATTCTATGAATTCACATCCTTTTCACATTTTGTATTATTTAAAAATCCTAAGTAAGCAACTTTTGAAGGGCTGTTTTTAGACATTTTGTAAACTGGTGTCTCAAGTAATGCAGTTGTATTACAACCCATTCAAGCAAATAGCAGTAGTTAGTTACTTTGGAACAGCCTTGGTTTTCTTAAGACCTGATATCTCAGAACATATCCAGTCACCTGTTGTTGAAATGGGCATTTCAGAAGTAGCTTTTCTGTGGTTTCAGTAAGCTTGGTGTATAACCTTCATATCTACACCAATGTATAATCAATCCTCACAAGCGACAGAGGACCACCTAGCATAGCCTTGTAACTGTTTGAGATATTAGTAAGGTATGTGACTTTTCTCTTTCTCAGGTCAGTTACAGAGCTCAGCAAGGGATGACCAGAAATGCAATACTGAAGATGATCACTGTATGGATTGCTGCTTTTCTTCTCTATGGTCCAGCCATTCTCAGTTGGGAGCACATTGCCCAGAACAGCATCCTCCCTGAAGGAGAATGTCACGCAGAATTCTTCTACAACTGGTATTTCCTCATGATTGCCTCTATTATTGAATTCTTCACACCTTTCATCACTGTTACATACTTTAACTTAAGTATTTACCTCAACATCAGGAAACGCACATCCCTCAGAAATGAAAGCCTATCGTCACCCGGTCAAGACGACTGTGAAATGAGTTTCCAGGAGGAAAAACGTAAACACACTGTATTTTTCATAAAACCTGCTAACAGACACAAACATGAGAAGAGAGCAAGCAGCCTTTCTTCCTCAAAAAAGGCTTCAAGGCTTAGCCTATGTAAATTTGACAACCATTCAAATCTGAATGTCAATCAAGACCTTCCACCACTTCAAGTGGAAGTGGAGACCAAGCCTCACAGGAACGGATTCTACAAAACTACAGAGAGCACTTGCAACACCACCAATAGAGTGGACATCACTAACAGAATGGCAAATAGATTTAGACTTTCCAGGGACAGAAGAGTAGCAAAGTCTTTAGCAATTATTGTCTGTGTGTTTGGTTTGTGCTGGGCTCCATATACGCTTTTGATGATCATCAGAGCTGCTTGCCATGGGCGCTGTGTACAGCATTCACTCTATGAGACTTCATTTTGGCTTCTGTGGGTGAATTCAGCCATTAACCCTGTTCTATATCCACTGTGTCACATGAGCTTTAGAAAAGCCTTTATGAAACTCCTGTGTCCAGGAAGAGCCAAAATTCACCCTCATTTTCATATGAGAAGTAGTGTGAAGGCTGACTATTAGTACACCTTGCTTCTAGTGGGAACAAACTGGCTAATATTCACCTGCAAGTATCAAGTGCAATGTGCACTGAGCAGTTTAGGGAATACTGGTAAGTAGGTACGAGTGTAGGAATTGATGAATGTAGAGAAGTACAATCATCCATGTAGCTGGAGAAACCACAACAATGAGGAGAAAGGTCTCAAAGGGCTTAGGGAAATTATGCCAACAGTCTATTTTCTGGTAATGGTGCACTAGTGTTAAAAGTGCTGATAAGGGAATATAGCATTCATGGCCAGTAATTAGAGTTCAGGTTTTCTCACCTTTAATGACTGTAAATAATGCTGATAAGGAATTTAATGAAATCCTAACATTGGAGCTGTTATATTTTAACCCCAAACCCACTTATAAAACATCAGTAGTCTCTACTGTTAAGTGTAGTATGCTTTCCATCAACTCACCCCAGTGGCAAACCAGACAAGATGATGACTAGGAAAAAGCAGTAAGGCCTGGTATGCAGTAAAAGCATGGGACAAAAGGCAACAGAACAGTCAGGTTACCAGAGAAGCAAACAACTGTAGCAAGTAAGAGACCACTGATTTGCATGGGAAAGGTATTTAAGAAACAGAAGTAGAAGAATTAAGCTCAGGAACAGAAAAGGCTTTTGAGAGCTTTATCATAAGAGATATGAGACTTGGAATCTTCACCATGAGTTTCCTGCCTCAGCTGTGTTTTCCTGCCTCTTGCCAAGAGGCTGCAGGGGAAATAACTGTCATGAATCAAACCCCTGCTCACAGGATTGACAGATATTACTCTAGCTTTTGCTTTAATTCTGCTTCCTATATAGTTTGTTTGTAAGACCAGTGATGGGTCTTGCTATAGACAAGCTTTAGGTAAACTTCACTTAGACTTTTACTAGTTCTGTCAGGAATAAAAAAGGGTTTGGGTATTTTTACCTATGACACCCATGGGATCTATCTATCCATCTAGTCATCAGTGGTCAACAGGAAAAAAAAAAAATAAATATTACTTGATGGTTTCAGACATTTAAGTTATCCACCACGAATAATATGACTCAGTCTTTTAAAATTTGCAGCCTTGCTATTGACTATGAGTGTGAAAATACAACTATATACAGTCTTTGCCACTCTGCCTCTGCCACAAGTGAAGCTTGCACAGCTAGATCCCGTGTTTTGGCTAGATTTGTCCCACAAGAAGTACTGATTTGACCATCACTAGTGGTACAAGTTGGTTTCCACCATCATAAGCATTTTCTACATTCCTTAACAGTGCTTTCCTTTTCTAACAGTAGTGATAGCTATTGAACAGCTGTAGTTCTTCATTCCACAGCCAAATGCATGTTAGTACAGTTGATCTTAAAAGTTTACGGACAGTATTTTGAATTTTTTTAATTTGTAAAATTTAAATAAAAGTAATTGAGAACTGTGGGTGAGTCATATCTTCATGGTCTTAAAGGGTACACAGAAAAAAGCACTAGCCTGCCACATTGGCTAACTGCAGCAGAAGCTGCCAAACTACTACTCAAAGACATTTCTTAAGTTACAAGGACTGACCATGAGGATTAAGTAACCAGTTAGCAAATAATGTAAACTAGGAGGGCATATTCCTACTATATTAATGTATTTACATGAGCATGATCATCATGTTCTGCTACAGATATTTTCTAACAGAACAACCAGATTAATGGTTCTCTTCAGAGGAACAGCATAAATGGATGCAAAGCAATGTTAAAGAGTTTTGAAAGCCATTAATTATGCCACTGTGCAAGTAAAGCTATTAGATTATCTCCCTATTCCTCCTCAGCTCCAAGCCAGACTTACACATCAATATGTCAATGTCTTGTTCCCTAGGATCACATTTGCCTTTTTCAGAAAAACAGCAATTATTGAACATTCCCAAAGGTCTCATTCACTATCCAGTCAAGGCAGGAAGATTTTCATAACAGTGGGCAAACTCAAAGAGTAAGGAAGCCAGTTAGCTTTACAATATTATATTGAGTAAAACAGGCATTTCAAAGGTTTCAGCAGCTGGCATTAACCTACAGACTAGACCGGTCTTCACAGGAGCTGACAGTGGCAATTGTTCTACTGTTCACTTTCCTACAGCTTTGTCACTTAATTGCCACTTGTCTGTCTCCCCACAGACCTACAATCCAGTAGGATCCTCCACAGCTCTCAGGATGTGTCATAAAAGCATTCTGAAATGTGAACATGCATTGTTTCAGCATCACTTGGAAAAATACTGGTTTGAATGGCAATTTATTATTTTAGAAATGCTAGCAGCCTCCCAACTTATTCAGGCTAACTGTGCCTTGTATTTAAAGTCCCTACAAAAGTTCTTTTGCTCTTATCAGAAGATTCAACATTAGCACTGGGTTTATCAGTGGGCTCTGAAGAGACATGAAACAACAGGTGTTAATAGCAACTTTATTGTTTCACTGGTGCAAAATTGTGATACTGAATCAACTTGTGTAATGCATTTTCCCCTAAATTTACAGTAATTAAGGTTATACATATCTATATAGATTGCAATTTTTCTATTTTTAATACTATTTGGAACAAAATTATCTTGATAAATATGCCCTGTGCACAGTACTGGCCCTCACTGAATGTCACAGAGCCTTAATATGCAAAATATAACTTCTGTTTTTGAACATGTACTTTAAAACTCTCCAAACATGCATTAATATATTCTAGGTTTTAGGGAAAAATATTACACTTAAGTTTTAACCTGCATTAAAAGAAAAGCACAAGCAGAATCTGACATACAATAATTCCAATAATCTGATGCTCTGTAAGGATCAGAGACAGAGTTTCAGATGACAGCCACTGCCAGTTTAGAAGTCTAGTGCTACAGAAGCAACAGTAAACAGACAAGAGGAATCAGAACCGAAGAGCCCTACCAATGTCACATGGATTTCATAGAAAGTTTCGGCCATGCTAACCGATGAAACCTGTAGTTGCTGGTCCAATCTTTTCAATTTGTTAGAGTACTCAACACAAGTGTTTGAAGTGCCTGACTGAACACATGGAACGCTAACTTAACTTGATGCTTCTGAAAGGCACAACCTATGAATCTATCTTAAAAAAAAACATAGGGTATGTAAATGAAAAGTAGTAAGTACAGTGGGTATCTTCCTAAAGAACAAGACCTTCATAAATTGGCCCCTCAGATTCTGGTGATTCCCTCCTCAGACGCAAGTGCTCCAGTGTGTTGTGAAAGTGTTTGTTAATTTGTTCTGTTTCTTCAGTAGACTCAAGGTTTGGAAGATCTTCTCTTATCTTTTGTATAAGCTGATTCAAAACCTGAATTGTCACCTACAGGAGGACATAAACAGAAGTCATCAACAAGACCTGTGTATAAGCACATAGACATTTACCCATAGTTTAGAGTCAAGTCTGGTATTTGGACTGTCCTTAGAAATACTTATAAGACTATATGCAGACAAACTGTTTGCCTTCTCTTGCTTCTCATAGGGCACCTTCAGTTTCTGAGTTCTGTGGAAACTCCCTCCATTGCAGCAAATTAAGAACTTCAGTACTGAACCTGACAGCTTTGTAATGTTTACCAGGGTATGTGTCTCCAGTTCATTCAATACAAAATTTTAAAGCTACAGACAATTAAAGAACAATCAGATTGTCTGTGCACTCTAACATAATCTGTTTCTTGTAGACATCAGGATGATAACAATGGAATTAAAATTACTCTTAGCGATGAAGTTGTTGCTTTGGAAAGCACAGCTGCCTATGCTGTCAAGCACTGCATACACCACACAGACCACTACTGTATCCAAAGACTATTTTACATCTGCTAAGTGCTCTGAAAATCAGTTTAAAATTTTCTCTCATACTAGTGCACCACTACAACAGAAAGCCAATTCAGTTGTTAAGTAAGCAAATCCCTAAAAACCTTCAGATATTCTCTCGAAACTACAGTGTATTGTTCGCTCTTGATCAAATGACATCTGATAGATGTTGCTCTCAAGTGGATAAATTTACTAGCAATCTGCTAAAAAAATGTATGAGAAATATCTCAGATTTCAGATGCAGAACTTCAGCTGATACAAGACATGCCCTATCTCTTGAAATTAGAGCTTACAACGATTACTTGCAGCACACTCAGCAGTGACCTTGAACAGCTGTAACAATCTTCTTGCCCTTTTGCACATATTAAGTTAGGTGCCTCTAAAGTTAGATGAGGAAAAAATAACCAAAACTTAAATCTTCGAATTTTAATTCTAAGATCTAGTAAGTTTTGATCTAATAAATACTTGGAGTAACTCAACTGCAAATGTGTTTTCCCCCACGTAAGAATGAAGCTTTATCCACAATTTCACTAGTGTATCAAGAACTGGCTACTCTGCTATTATCAGAACTTATGCCTTTTGTGAGACTAGAAAGCAAACTGAAGAGACATGACTTGGTGTGTGAGTGAAGAGCTTAAAAAAACACTTTAAAAGTGATGCAAGAGAGAATGCATTTCCACTCACCGCCTCATTTTCCTTTTCATAAAAATAGATATATCTATTCAGAATTTCTATGAAAAGTTGCACTTGCAGAGAAGGGTCCATGCACTGATTTGCTATCTTTAGAGCCTTCTTTAGGCATTCCATCACTCTTTTTCCTCCATGAAGCTAGAAGAAAAAACACAAAAGTTAAAGTAGTAAGATCCTTGGAAAGCTTCAGTATCTCCTCCCTTGGCATTTCCCAGTTGTCTACCACAGAAACAAAACTACACAAACTGTGCAGAACAAGCTCTCATTGAAAGCTTACCCTGCCTATCACCATTTTCAAGTGGTCAGACAACAGCATACACAGTTGTTGAAAGCCCTTGATTATGACATCAATTAACAGATTCCAAACACTCTTCTTCATAATTCTAATTGCTTATGTGACACTCGAAAAAGCTTTTAACCTGAACAACTTGTATGATTCATTTGGAAACTTAGTAGTTCATATGCAAACACAATTACTATAAACACATGTAACGTGCAGGCTGGACTTAGGCAGACACTGCAAACTAGTTGACACTCAATCTTGCATGGGACTTCCACCATTCAATTTAAGTTATCTTTACTATTGTATTTATGCACCTTAAACTGCATTGAGATTTAGAAAATTCGTATCTTAGAATACATTCAAAACAAATCTACACCTCTAACTGATACATTTACTTTAAGAGTACCTTCAGAAGAAAGGCAGAACTATGTAACTAAGACAGGATGCATTATGCTGCTGTCACTTCGTTCTTACCTCCTCTCCATTCTTGTCGGTATTTCGACCAGACCAAAAGAGATGAGCACAAGTGCTCACAGCCCGGCACTGGTCTGGCTTCTTAAGGAGCTTAGAGGCTGCCAGTGCACACTGAGTCCTCAAAGGCTCATGGTTCTCCTCACTGAAGCACTTCATCCTCTCAAATGTCCCAATTATCAAGGTGATTGCAGCCAGCTGTGCTTTTGAATCACTGATTTCATCTTCATACAAAGAAAAGGCCTAGTCAAGGGAGACACCAAAACTCTTAATCACTGTTGTAGAACATCACAAAAAACCCAAATCACACCTGCTAGTGACTTGGAAGCAAAACAACTAATTTTACATTTGTTAAAAGGTTCAGGCAGGGAAAACACCTTTCTTTTTGACACTGTCAAACTCAAGATAAACCCAGTCTGGAAATAAGTCTTGCAAGAAATACTTAAGTGGTCCTAGTAAACAAATGTAATGAAGATGGAGTTTTAATTTCAAGCACCTGTTGAAATACAGATCTTCAGTGGCAGAAATAGTCCCTGAAGAAGCTTTGGTTCTTTGAAAGACACAGAACAGTAGAGCAGAGACTGAATGATAAGTCAGTGACCAAGAGTAGGTAAGAAAAGCATTAGCACTGTTGCTACATAGTTGAAGAGCCTTAACAGGACACACAAGATTAAAAATCTTGAGCCTTATCTCTAACACAAGGTATGTAATTGTCATGCTGCTCTCATCTTGTGCTACAATAGTAGACAGAGGAAAGGGTGAGGTTATCAGTGACTCGGTTACAGAACATGCATTAGTAGCACTATTAGGGAAAGATTAGGACAAAGCTTCCAACATGGATAACATGAAATACATCAGTTCTTTATCTGATGGGGAAGGGTTTTTGCAACAAGTAAAGCTTAAGATCAAGTAACAGATTTAAGTGGATTTTCAGAGTAGTTCTTAATAGGTTTCACTACAAGGATTTTAACTAGCGAAGCCCAGCATGGGAGTTGGGAATACAGCAAATTTTAGAGACCTTCCAGAGCACCTGTGGTCAGAGCAGTATCAGCTAGGTAACAGGAGCTGGGACACAGTCCTTGAAGCAGCAAAGGAGCATGTGATGTTGAGAAAGATATGCTCCTCCAGCAAAACAACTGTGCAAGTAAGAGGCACTGCCGCACAGCAAACTGAGTATTCAAACCAGTAGAACAACGGAGCTTAATTCCACAGCTGCTGGGCAAGCAAGAATGAAGATGAGGAGTTTCTACTTAGCAGCATTAGCTGTCAATTGTTCAAAATGTTTTTATCACACTGGATGGTTTGGTGTTCAGGAAACTTACCCAAGGCAAAGTTAAGATAGCACAGGACAGTGATTGTAATAATTGGACACTCACCTGGGACATAAATTCATAAGCCACAGTCTCATGATTCTCAAAGCCAATCTCTCCTGCAGCCAGTGCTCCTTGTAGGAAGAGACGGAGAGGCAGCTCTGCCAGTTCTGCTTTAATCAGAGCACTGATGGTCTGATGAGCAAACGAGAAGATCTTCTGGCACTTCTTTTCCCATTTGTCATCCTAAAGAAGCAAAACAAGCCAAAACTTGAACAAGACTACTGCCATAAGGAAAAGGCAATCTAAACTGGGGTAAGATCTTTTAAGTGCTCCACTCTGTTGTCCTCTGCCCGCTCCAGCCACTTATTTACAGAGCCAGTATTGAATGCCCTAGCAGTACTGTGTTCACCTCGGTGGGTCAAAATATTTCTTTCATTTACTAAAAAGTTCACATGCATTTTTCCTACCAGACCACAGAAACCTTCTGAGGGAACCTACACAGGTATGCTTGGAACACAGCCAAGCAAAAGCCTCATTAGGTAAGTGGAAAAAACCTCTGTTCAGTCTGAAGCAATCAGAAGTGGAAAAGGATTTAAAAAAAAAATAACAAAACAAAACAAAACAAAACGAGGAGTGTTTGATCAAACCGCACTTTACTTATTTCACAACAATATACCTCCCACAAAAATATATGTTCAAGCTATCTCAAACAGAAAGCATTAAAGAGCCAAAACTGTTATTTTAGTGTATGCTTTCACAAATATTGTGTGCTACCCTACCGAGAAGCATTTTTAGAAACATTAAAATACTGCAGCTACAGATTTAGAAGTTGATGAATTTTACTATCTGGATTTAAATCAGTTTCATGTCATCACCTGCAGTGTTGTGGTTCTCTGGTTTCCACATGAAACCATGTGTTGGTCACTTTCATGAATAAATTTCTGCTTCACCATTCCTGAAGTGGTGAGATAATTTAATATGAACTGATAAGAGTCCTCCTTAAATTAGACAGCATTGACACTTCAAGTAAATATCTGACTCAAGAGAAAAATTAAAAACTAACCTAGCATTCTATATCAAGTGTTAGCATACTGTAGGCAGCCAAAATGTGTTTTTGAGAAAAGCAAAAAGCAGCAGGTATACAGGAGTTACTTAGAGGCCAACTTACCACTCTGGAATTCTCTTTGTAGCGAAAAGCAAGCTGGTATGCAGCAAAAACCAATGGTGGCAGCGTAAAGCGAATACGTTGGTTGCCACCTGCACCAAAGTGCTTCCGGGCAGTGTTTAGGATCTAAAACAGAAGCACCATAAGCTTAGAGAATTCTTGGAAGAGGTGTTATTTTCATCTGTTACTTAGTCTGCACTCTACAGAACGAGAGCATCAGAAAGACATGGAGAGCATCAGATAAGTTACAGTATTTCAGGGGTGCTATACAGGAGTCACTTTCTTTGAATTAAGTAAGTGCAGTCTCTTAGCTTTTTATGTTATCTGCCCAGACTTCTCCTACAGCTGCTTAATAACTGTTAGGCAACACTTGGTGTACTACAGTAATTGCAGATACATTTTGGGCTGTGCAGCGAGAAAGAAGTTGCTGAGCTTGCACTCAATAATGACACTGGATACATTCAGTCCTCAACTGAAAGAAAGCCACAAAAAGTATTATTCTTTCTTGCAGTAACTTGTGCAAAGGTAGAAAAAAAACAAGTTCCATGAAACCAAACACAAGCCACTAAAGTCTTTTCATACTCTGAGATGGACTGGAGAGCCACGTGGTGGTAGTCAAACCTGCAACTGCTGCCATTTTCCCCTGTCCTTAGTTTCTCATTATGCTCATTCATAACAGTTTCTTTTACTGCCTTTCTTAGTTCTGAGTACCAGCTGCACACACAATATGAATGTGATACTTTCCTACCTATCACTCTTGTTCTAAACCTATAGAGAGGGACAAAAGAACTTTACACTGTTAGCTTCTCCCCCACTCTTATTTTGGTATTATTTCTGCCTATTGATAGTCATGTATTGTCAAAACCATAATTATCAAAACCAGCACAAATTCCAGATATCAGAGGAGAAATTAAATCTGAGGCACAGTGCCATTAGCCTGCTGTATTTTAGATACGAAGGGGTCAGAATATTAAGAGTTACCACAAATAAACACAGTTGCATGCAAAATGCCAACGCATGGGAAAGTATAAATTTACAAATGTTTTTAAAGTCCTCCTCTGATTTTTCCAACTAAGCATTTCATAATACCATTAAGATGTCATACATAATCTTTTCTACTGAGTTTGTAGTGCCAGAGCAATGATGCTCCAGCTCCACTAAACTCATCTAGTAAATAATGCAAGAACTGACAGTTCAGAGAGCACACTGATCATACCAGATACTGTTGGTCAGGGTCATCTGAGCGCAGAAGATGAATAAATCTTCCCACAAGACTCTGCTCATCAGCAAAGTCCTCAGGGTCAGGATCTTCAGCAGGCTGATCTGGTTGATCTTGGATCAGTGTGGATACTAAATTCATAATAGCATCAACCTGTTAAAGACAGTAAGCTCTGTTTTAACTGTAGTAGTCTATAAGCAGTAGAAGACAGCAACTGGGACCATCTTTACTATTATTACTATTCATAGTGCTGACAAAGCACAAGGAGAGTATTAGCTGGTGATGCTTTAAGATGTATTTGCCTTACTCCCTGAAGAAGTGTCCCTCTGAGCACAAGTAAAGCACAGTACAGAACAAATTCATATTTCAAAAGCCCATATGAATGATATATTTCATTCATATATCCATCATTCTCTAGGTAACAGGCCAGATTTTAAGGGATCAAGGGTCTTTGTTCAAACCTAATAGAAGTTGTCTCCATGATGAGTTCAGGTAATATGTGCAAAACCAAGGTAGTTAAGAACATTCTCAAGCAGCATAAAGCCTGTGGTACTAAGACAGAGTGGTGGCAGCATGCAGGGGCACGAAGGCTAGAAGACAATGCATGCCCTGCCTGAAGTCACTCAGCATTTGTGTTCAAGCCTTCAAACAGTAGTTTAAATACCTAGAATTGCAATTAACTTATGTCATACCTGTTCTTGGGACACAATTTCTGTGTTATAATCCAATACATTGCTAAGCACATAACAACTCATGCTCTTCCTGGACTCATAATCAAAGTATTCAAAGAGTGGGTGAAAGTGTTTTAGTTTCAGAACTGTCAGGATATTGTTGTAAGTATCAACAGGGATTTTCAAAAGTCTAGTCAGCTCCTTCGAAACAGCACTGCTTGTTGCAATACTACAAGAAAATACATGCAAAACACACAATTAATCAATAGTTCACACATGTTGACAGAATTTAAAGTCTGCCTCAATATCAATTGTGATGTATACAACAACATCTAAGCAACTTACTGCTAAGAAAAAAAGGAAATGAAGTTTCAAAACAATTCACCTTGCTCTTCAGGATGTACAGTGTAAACTGCACCTTTTAAGTTACCAATTGCAGCTAGTTTCTCCTCCTGCTAAGTCACTAAGAGGAACATTCTGAAGTGCTGTAAGGGATAAATACACGGCTACACAACAGCTTTAAATACACTGTTTAGCTGTACAGCTATGCAGTAGGATTTATGCACAGATGAGTAAGTACTGGTTAGTAGTTTATCATGACCCTCTACAGATCGGTCCAAAAGCAGTAGTCTTACACATCCAAAAGTAGGTCTCTTTGCCATCTTGCCAGACATTTGGAAATGTAGAAGTCAAGATTTTAGAGTATTAATTGCACTCCAGAGAGAATGCAAGTAACATTTACTTACTGTTCCAGATTAAGCTTATTGAATATTTCCACAGTTGTCTCCAACACCTTATCAACATAGTCAACTCGGTCTGGGTAGCACTTCATAGCCAAGTTAATGAGAGAAACTTGCAAAGATACTACATCCTCTGAGGGCATGTCCTGGCGAGACTGAAATTCAAGACAGCACCGATTTGATAAAAAGAAAAGCATGTAACTTGGCAAAAAGCACCCCAAACCTGCATGCAGGAATACCCAGCATACCTGTATAACAGTAGCAACCTGCTGTGAAAAGATGTCAAACAGTTTGATATCTGCTGGGATGCCAGGTCCATCTTCACGATGCGCAAATAAAGCTAACCTGGTAACAGATAAAGGAAAATAACTGAGTCACCACAGTTTTTCCACACCTTTGATACAGGCCAAACAAAGATACTAGCATAAACAAGTCATTTAGGTATATTTGAAAGGTTTATTACAAAATTCAAAGAGTCAGAAGCTTTAGAGCATCTAAGCCTGGTAAAACTCCTGGAAAAAAGTGCTGACAGTCATGGCAAGATAAAGAACGATCAAGGACGATGTTTCATAATCCACGTTCTTCATCTAGTTCCAAGTTTTCGGTTCTTTCCAGCAGAGAAAGAGGTACAGAGTAGGCTGATGGAAGAGCAAGTCTCACACATCTGTTCAGTGATATTGCTGAAGTCAGATATCCTGTAGCATTCTCTGAAAAGTAAGTCTCCAGAGCAAAACCAGAATAAATACGTTTAAGTATACTTTGCCTCCAGAGCTAGATTAACATATTTTGGTCTTCCATTGTTTGAAATGAGCAAAATAAAGTAAATTTGAAGGGGAGAAGAACACTTTTTGGGAAAAAAAACACACCAACACAAAATGAGAGATTGCTATCCATCAAGCATGCAAAATGTGCTGCAGAGCTAAGAAAGTCACAGCTATCACTGTTTCTGCAGAAATCAGGTACAAGATAAAAAGAATCACTGTAGGAAGGCTAGTACCCTACCAAAGCTGCAGCTGAAAAAGGTAAGCATTGCTGTCTTTGCTTTTAATTAAGGGATTATTCTATTCTGAAATAGAGGAGGACCTACAAAGATACTTAGGAAAAGGCACCTGCTTAAATTCTTAGTTAATTATTATAGGTTTTCTAATCTTTGATTCTGAATTAACTCTGGGTTTGAAACAAAAAGGCAGTTAAGAAAAAGTTGAAGTGCCGGGACAAACAGACATTGAACTACTCTCGTATTTTCTCTAGGGTCGTAGCAACCAGTCTTTCTAAAGCTGTAACAATTACTGCCTTTTCTCAAAGGGACAAGACAGCTTTTCCTGGCAACAGCTCAGAGGGTAAGGCCAGCATGCTACAAAGTATGATCAAGTTGCAGGCAGATGGCTCCATAATTAAAAGCTATGAATTGTTTAGTAAGGCAAGAAATATCCCAAAGCAGCAAGACTATTTGCAGAAAGATTCCTTTAACAGAAAAGCCCCATGAGAGTAGGGACAATAGCTTCACAAGCTTCTTAGGCAGTTCCTGATGTTCCATTTCAGTTACCCCATGCCAGCTGAAATAAAGATGAAAGTAAACAGTTCCTACCTGTATGGCACAGACTCACATCTTACCTACACAATACTGAAACACCTAACAATGGCTAACAACTGTGATCCAAAACCGGGAGGACCATCTTCCCTACACGCATGGATTCCAAGAACAGACACATTCGATTCCTCCAAAACAATACTACAAAAGTACTTTCAAGAAAGGTCACAGGATCTTTAGTCTCAAGATAAACAGTTTCAGAAGTGATTGTTATAGGCAATAGGATTTTGGAGTTGTGCTCTGTTTTAAAGCTAACACAATTATGAAAAATCTCAGCCGTGGCAGCAAAGTCTAGGAAACCAGTAAGTATCTCAGATTAAGGCAGAGCTACTTCTCTGCAAAATGCACAAACATTGATATTCTAGTAAGACTAGAGTCCTGAGCAAATAGATCTGATGTAATCTGAAGAAAAAATATAGATGAAGTAAAAACTTCCAAATCTTAAATTACATCAGTTATGTACATTGTCCACCACCAGGCCTTAGAGAAGATGAAAAAGCAAAGCCACAACAAATCTACTCATTGCTGAATACCAGTGGGGCTGAAGATCCCTGCAGCAATGGAAGTCCATATATTGGTACATGGACCAGAGATAAAAAAAGTAGTTCCATTCCCCACTACTACTTTTCTGAAGAAAACTGCAGAGTGAAGTAGAGTCATTTGGATCTTCAGGCTTTCAAGAGGTTCCTATAAACGGTATGGCTTTTCGAGCAGAACATTGCAGCCATATTGGTTCAGAAACATGAAACTGGTCAATACTAAATGGTTGCTTCCTGGAGTAATTTGTTTCCAAGGCTTAATAAGTCCTTAAAGCGGGTTTCACTTGAAGCTGCAAAATCAGCTGCAGAAATACATTCTTTACTCCTTCAATCACAGTCGATAGAAATACACAGAAACAGTCAAGTCAAGCAGTATCAAAAATGAAAAACCTTCAAATGCTAGAATTATCTGCTTGTGCATAACACAAACTTAATGGAGCCAATTTCCACCCCCTTGATCACTCACCTGTCAATTAAAGCAATAATTATATTTTTCACATTCACATTTTGGTGCAGCTCAGCACAGGCTCTGAGAAATGGGTTCAGGGTTTGGAGATGAAATTCATCTGGGAAAACCTGAAGTTTTAGATCAATAGTCATCAAGTTATAAACTGAATTTGCCCATTGTTATACAGCAGTAAAACGCAACAGAGTAATTCTAAAGCAGACAGACACATAGTAAACATGGTCTGGCCTACAAACGCATTAGTGCTCCCCAAGCTGGCCTTTACCGGGTAAATGCATGATCCAAGACAATCAGGCAACTTGAGGGCCCAGCTATCTATTATGATTCATACCGCAGGCACTGCTGGCTTAGATGCTTACAAGGTTTTGCAACAGGAGCACAAAACAGATTTATCTCCACTATGTCCACGTGGTTAAAAAATATGAGACAAGCCACTGTGTAAGTGTTTCAGTGATGAAGTTCTCCAGTTCATTAGAAAGATGTGAAAAGTAGCCTCAATCCCACTAAAACTATAGAAATGTGTCCCTGTGTCCCATCACTGCAATTGAATTGAAGCATCTCACCTGTATGATGCACTCCATGAGGTACTCCTGAGCTAAAGCATCTCTACAGTTTACAACTTGCTCCAATATTCCAGGCAGAACAATCTGGAATAGGGAAAAAAAACAGTCTTTCAGTGCTTTTACAATTACTTTCAAGCTTATATTCACACATATGCATTCAGTCCAGAGCAGTATTTGTAACATCTCTCAGATAATTCTTTAGATAAAGACTGTGTGATAAAAGGCCCCTATCTTAAGCAGTTTCACCCTTCAGAGAAAAAAAAAAAACCAAACAACAACATATATATATACACTGGTCTCAGACAGCTGTCCCTTTTTCACATTACTAAATCAAAGCTTGCAGGTTTGTAAGTCTGTGCTGCTAGCTTTGCTGGCACATATCACTACTCAAGGTCTCAGCAGTACTAGTCAAAAATAATTTTCAGCAGCTATACGGTAGAACTTACATGGGATAGGTATAAAAAAAATGAAATTATTGTCAACCAAATACAAATAATAACAGTTCATTTGAATACTTTATGAAACACAGCCTCATTTGACTTGTAAAGGCTAACACTATGTGGACATATTCCTTCCATCAACTCACTCTTAGGTAAAATAGGAATCAGAAAGGAGTTTTAAAACTTCTTGTCAAAATGACAGAAACTGATAAGAAAAATGCACAAGTCGTGTTCTTAGCCACACAGCTTCATCAGCATTCAAAACTTCTCAGGTCACGAGTTCAAGAAGTACATGGGTTGCTAAACTTTGAGCACAGCTCTAACACTTGAAGCTGCTCATCTGAAAGGCCTAACCAGTTTCATTTAAAAGAAGTAACACAAGTCAGAAAGGATGGAAAGACATCCCACCTGCTTGTATCGCTCCACATTCACACCTTCCAACTGACTGAGGCGAACCAGGTTTGTTCCTACTAGGATCCTCAGCTCCTGCCTTTCTCGCTCCCTCTTCTCTCTGTCCCGACTATGGCCTTGGTGTTGCATTCGCACCCAGAGTTTGTTCATCTCAGCGAAGTTCAGCAGCACAAAATCCATTGAATCACTGATGTCTCCAGTGGTTTCTTCACTGCAATTGAGAATGAGTTAGTAACAGGAAAAGCTTGTCAGAGATATTCATCCTTCCATCCACAGGTGAACACTGAATTTAAGAAGGAAAGAGAGTAGGGAACTGCATGATGGAGTATCTGGGTTCACAAGCAAGGATCATACCCTTATTTGTGACAAACCTTAGTTCTAGAAAGGGATTCTTAAAGGACAAAACACTTGTCAAGTTTATAAAGTTCCAATATATATACTTCTCTCAAATCTGAAGAAAGCCATACAGAAAGTTTTTTTACAATGACTATTTCTAACAGCACAAATTTAAAGCCCATCATTCTTACTCTGCTTGCTCGCCTTCATCTGGTAAGATATTTCTGGTACACTGGAGGAGATAGTTTCGAAGAAAAAGGCCTCTAAGAGGATGCTGTACACCACGACACATCTCCACTAGGTCTTTCAAAATATCTTTCCTGGACTGTGGAAATGACTTGACGTAGACAACACCTACTGTTATGAGGAGATACCTGCATAAGGCACAGAAACAAGCTGTAAAAATCACTCAAAGGCAATAGTACATTTCTCCCTTCCTGCAAGTATTACCAAGACAGAAAAAGCAATAAAGTTACCACCTAGGTCCCAGAACTTTGGATTTTTAGTCAACTTTCAACTCTTATTCTCCTCTGCTTGAGCCTAGCAAGTGTGAACAGCCACTTAAACTCATTACAGTGCTTTATACATTGCATGTGTAGATGTTTAGTATGCATCAAGTCCTGAATGCTCTCCAACTAGCTTGCTTATACTTCCAGCACCACGCTAAGCTGGCAAACAAGCTCTGGCACGTATAGATAAGTAATCTATTATGGTGAGGCAGCTAAGCCTCTTCCACAGTGTGGTCTAGAATGCTAGGTTTTATGCTCTTCAGAAATCTCCATGCCTCTAATCATTCCTGCAGCATCTCTCTACTAAACAACGGATTAAAGGAACATGCAAGATGCAAAGGACTGGTGCTCCAGTATACCTGGACTCTACTGCAGATTAAGAGAGGAAAAAAACCCATGTAACACTTAAGAAGCCTCATCCCTCTCTGCACACATCTCTGCCTCATACATGGATATGCACAAAGCCTCCATGTAAGCATCGGAAGTGCTCAGAGAGAATTTGAATCTGTGTCAAGTAAACGACTCAAATGATTGTGCAGTGGGGTAAAGACATTGTGCTAGTTATTAGAGACCACATGAAGAAGCGGCTTGGTGTCTTCAAAGATTTCCTGGCAAAAACATTAGGTCAAGAATTAAAAACTGCAGTACTAGGCAAAAATCTGAATGCTAAGTCTGAACATCCAGATGTTCTCCAGCCCGATGGTCACATTTAAAGATAAGCCTTCTGGTATCACCCCAAGCACACTAACACATAGCCAAAATAACCCCACCACACATAGTCAGAAATGCAAAGCTTTAAGTTACAGAAATTTTAAGATTCACCCTCACTTCTTGCACTCCAAAGAGACAGATGGTTATGAAGCATCTACTGTTTGTGAGGATCTAAGATCTAGATCCTCAGATACAAGTTCATAAACAAGTAAAAAGTCAATGTGTAGTCAGTCTCACTGATCAGAAAGTGATACTCGGTTTATTTTCCACTGACCAGCTCTTTACCCAAACTCAACTCTATTTCAATATCCAAGTACTTTCTCACGTGCAAAACCTACGCACTGGCAGAGGGAACTGATCTGCAGATGGCCTAAATCTTGGACTTAATCTCAGAAGTCTGATAGCAATCCATTCTTAAGATATTCAGAAACACTTTCCACCACTCCAAACAGAATTCTTGCCATCAAGCAAGAACAAAGAGTTTCACCACTATGTACCAGTTTTAGGAAAATCAAAGCAAGCAACACACACTGATATACACACACTTACAGTCTTGGAATAATATTTCCAGCATACTGGACAAGCTCATAAAGGTCTGCCACTTTCCTTCCTTTGGCAAATTCATCTGTCAGGTAGACTTCCAAGTAGTGTAGCTCATCAGAAATTGCCATGTCTTTTAATTATAGTTAAGGAATTTAAGTTTGACAGATTTAGAGAGTCACTTGCTCTTTCATACCAAGGAGGAAAGATGCTGTCCCAAATACAATCACACCCAGATAGGTAGTACTTCTGAAACAATTATGACTACAGGGATAAATGTTCAGTATTAACCCCAAGCCTTCAATTGCCATTTTTAACATATCAGAAGAATAAACCAACCCTAAAATTGAACTATTGAGTAAATGAATGATTGAACAAAGTATTTAAAGTCTCACAGAAGAATATCATCCACACATTGATAAAGTGGCATTTGCATGTATTCACATTCTACTCCCAAGTCTCACAAAAAGGTTCTCCTGCTTTAGATACCGTAGTATGCACATGTAAATACATCAAGGTACTGACTTACTGTTAGAAGCTAACACAGTAACAAAGTGTAAAAAAACTAAGTTGGTTTTACAGACTTTGAAGTAGCATACTACAAGTAGAGCTGGTTTAGAGCCGATACTTTTATAGAACTAGATTCCTGAAACCTCCCACAGGAAGGTATGAAAGTCATTAAAGACCTGGTTTATACCAAAGGGAAAAGGTGAACTTAAACAGTGAGCAAAGAGTATATTCTCCTACACTCTATAAAGATAACTAAACATTGAGGAGAAAAGTGCTAGTAAGTATCTGAGACCAATGAGATGTCATTGTACCAAAGAAACACATGAACATTTCATTCCAGATTCAGAACTTCAGCTGTTTCCTCTTCAAAGGATACAGAGCTCATAGTAGCTCTTTGGAGATAACATAGAAGTCCGCAGCTCGCCAAGCATGTTGGAAGCATGTTTCAGAGCATCCATGAGTTTGTTTTTGTCCTTTAGAGGAAGAAAGAGAGAATAGCCTGTAAGAAATAATACGAAGCAACTACACTTTTAGCCTTTTTTTTTTAAATCATGCAAAGAACAAGTAAACATCAGGAAAGCAACAGTCCTAATACAAACAAGTGATTTAGCATCCAGCTTGCAATATGTTGTCCATCCTGTGTAAGTGGAACATTATGCTTGAAAGTGGCAAGACAACACACATAGTGACAGAGATGCAGCACAAAAAACCCCAAACAACTCAAAATGAAAAACACAACATAGTTTTGTTCATGCAGGTATCTCCATCCAACGAGCAAAATAGAACAGATTTCCCCTTTCCCCCACACCCACTCTGAACTTGTTTTGGTCAGATTTCATGAAGAAACCTCTAGCAGTGAGGATCTGCATTGTCAGCAGACCACTCCTATAATCAAACTCCTCTTCCCCTATTTCTCACCCAAGGAAAACACCTTACTGAAAGCCATAGTCAGTTAGGCTGCACATAACTTCTGCACATAACCACCTGGCATCACAAGATGCCATCACAAACTTCTACTCTACCACCCACAAGTAACTGTTCAATCCATTGTAAAAAGCGGCATTAAGTTTTGGGGAGAGCTACAGGAACTGCTAGTTCTCTCCATGTATTTATAAAATATAGTTACTCAGTCACAGACAGCAGTGAACAGCTCAGCTACACCTACTTAAAAGACTTCAAAAGCATTCCAGAACATAAAACTGGAAGAGGTGATACCTTTCTTGCTATTGTCACTGAGCTGCAAAGTTAATTTTCCTAACCACACAAAAATAAATGGGAATATTAAAGTTCTCATTGCAACTTTCAGCAGTTTCTCTTTTAAATAAAAACAGGTTTCTCAAGTCCAAGAAAGCTATGCATGATGGCATCATCTCCCTGCATTGGCTACAATTTCCACATAAAGCACAACCTAACCAATGGTGTTTTCCCAACACAGAGGAATTCATGCATCAATTTATAGTTAATCACTACAAGTATTGTAGTGATATGTATCCTGTGCAGTGGGTAATTCATCATTTGCCTCATAGCCTGTGGTTCATGGCAAAAAAAGGCTACACAGAAAAAATAACAGTATGTTCAACTCAAGAAGTTTCTCATCATGCAGTTCCACATAAAATGAATTTGAGCAATAATACTCTGATGTCAAATAGCAGGCTTCTCAGTTTAGGTTTACTTAAATGCAAGTCCATAAATTACAAAGTTACATCCTTACAATTTAATTTGCTAAATACTGGAGCAAAATCAGGAAGATTCAGAGAACACTCAAGGCTCACCCATTAAGCAGATGCTTCATGTATTTATAAGCTTTAACCCTTTGTGCATCTTCCTGGCAAATTTTCTCCACAGCATTAGAGATTAGTATTTGTTTACTGTTTTACTTCTAGCAGGCAACAAGCTTTATTGCAATTTTGAAGTTACATTCTTACCAAGCATCTCTTCATCTGGAAAGACTGCACCTTCACGGCCTGAATAGCTTCATCCAGGAGTTTTTCCTGCTCATCCTGAGGAGATTGCTGTGTTGTTGGCTGTAAGTTAAAAACAAAGAAGCCCAAAACTCAATTATGAAACTATTAATTACCTGATTCAGACTGGATTTCTGTAATTTAGAACAGTGCAAGCAATGCTGCAGCACAACCACTCAGGAGTTACTAGAAATCACTATGTAATACATAAGGGAGAAAGTTCCTAGCACTCCACAAAAACCTGAGGGCAGGAAGGAGATAGGTTATGGGCAGCCTGTGTGAGAGCCATTGCTTTTTGGAGTGCAAAGCCATGGCCACGGAATGGGGTCAACTCTTCCCTTCTAAAATTTACAGATCAAGAATCCAGTGCAAGTATCTGGCAATAAAAAGCTCCAACAGACTGCAAAGACATTGCTCTGCTGAGAGGAAGCACTGTTAGCTCTTCGTATAGTGCTTTGAAGCTCTGTGAAGACTGAACATGCTGCAACTGTTTAGATACTTTCCTGTATTCACAAGATCTCAACTGCTGAGCCACACAACTCTATTAAAGGACAAGTTTCAGATAAGCAAAGGATAAAGTACAGTTGAAGCAACTTGCAGAGGGCAATAAAAAAAAACTGAAGAGAATACTTGTCCCAATGACCCTCTTCATCTTACCTCTCCTCAAAGAGGCATATTTCATGCATTGAACTTTAAACACCTTTTGCCTTTTCAAGGATCATACTGCATTTTCTTATGAAATCCACTACTTACAGCCTTAGATTTCCTCCCAACCCAGCTCTAATAGGCCTTCTCTTACTGTAGCTGCTCCTTGCAGTCTACCAGATTGATCAGATAACTCTAAGTTGGTCATAAAAAATCATCCTCCAAGATGTCCAAATTTACTTGGATCAGAAATCCTAATACTCTCCCCATCTGCAACCAGCCTTCTCCCTAACACTTCAAAAGAAAACACTATCGTCTACCTATTATTTAGGTCTAGTCTTCAATATCTCGATAGAGTCTCTGTCCATCTTGTAGTTTTCAGGTGGCCTCTCTGAATTATTGATAGAGATAAAAGCACTGATATTGCATCCCAACCATGGCTTCTCTAGTCTTGACAAATACCATGTACACAGTGATTCACACAGCAGCTCTACAAGCCTGCAGCTTCAGTAAATTCTCAACTTGCAGTTTATACTTGTTGCCCACATCAACTGCGTTGAGAAGGTTCTTGGTCTCTTATTTTGATTAAATACCAGCAACAAGCTACCAAGCCATGAATTACATCATCCTAACATTTTTAAAAACAGTATCTTCAGTACCAACTACTCCTACATGCCTCACACCTGGAGTCCCCACAGATTTCTTTTCAGGACAGATTAAAATTGAGGTCTTCATAAAAATAAAAATTAAAAATAAAGAGAGGTTTTCATTTAACAGCAATTTAATGGCTATAGAGCGTTGTAGCCTTTGCATACCCTGATTTTCTCCCATATTTAATTGCGTTCTTGTTCTGCAATTAGAATCTCCCTAAAAAGACATAGACATTTACCACCCCCTTGTTCTCCCAAAATCTCTTTTCCACATACAGAAAACAGACACTGTCCTTGCCTTGATCACACCCAAAGAGGTGGCGAAACTCTGCCCATGAAAGTTTTCAATCACCTAGGTAGACAAAACCATGGCTAATGTGATCTAACAACGATGATAATCCTGCATTTTAAGCAGGTTTTTCCTTTCAACCAACACTTCCGTGACTCAACAACACAGAAACCATGCATAATTAAAGAATCTACTCAATCAATAAAAAAAAAAAAATCTCCTAATTCCAGTGACTGCACCTCTTACAAATCTTTCTATATTAGATCACAAAGCACAGGTCTTCCAAAAATCTCAAAACAATTTAAGCGTAAGGTAAGACTAGTATCTATCGCTAGATGATCCATCTTCCCAAACAATTTGATTTCTACAAACTCCAGTAAACAACCTCCAACTGTGAAGCAAACATATTCTGCCAGCAGAACTTTCCTCTAACTGCTGAACTTTATTTATGCCAATGCAGATCAGACTTTGAAGGAACAGCAAATGACGGTGCTGAGACTAGCATGCAACAATCAAATCAAAACACCACGCAACAGACCTGCTGAGTTATGCCTATGCCAGAATGTTTGTCACACTCTACAGTTCCCTGAACCCATAATGGTACTTTAGAGAAGACATCACTACTGAGCTCAACGCCATATGCTCTAACCACACCAGATCCCTCTCTATTGAAGCAAAGCTAGAAACAGTGTGGAAAGGTTAATGCTAACCACAACCTTCTAAGCCCCCTTTCTCCTAATGGGTGCTAAGCTTACAGACCTACCGGTCCCATTCTTCCATCCCCAGAAACATGTCATTGAAGTATACACTTTCTTATGCAACTTTAAACACTGTCTTTTAACAGCTGGAGAAAACATGGAGTTCCAGAGCCTTGCTCTGTCAGACCAAGCTTTCCCACTTACGATGAACGAGCATCAGCTTTACATCAAATGTCATCTGCATTAATACAAGACATTGATGGTATTTCCATTCCTGCTATAAATATGAGCAGCAAGGTCCTGCACTGCATTCAGCCTTGGGTCTGTACTAAGTAAATGACTGAATTTATCAACAGAAACATTTCCATGTTACCACAAGAGATTAACTTTTCCATCTGTATTTCTTGAAGATCAACAGTAAAATTACATTCAGCCCTGTTCTGATTTGAAAACTAAGACGGTGATTGGTCTAGGCAAAGATGTCTTTACCTACATGGTTACTGCACTTCATGTTTAAAGAAAATATGATCTCAGCATTTTAGCCACAGAGGTAGTGAGATAAGATATGCTGTCACTAGCACACAAGGAAGCAGCTTAAGGTATTGTTTGCAGCAGCTTTACTGCTATGCAAAGAAAACATCTTCACAGCAGCACCACTGAACAAGTTCCAACTCTTTCCTACTTTTCAAAGTCTGAGCATTTATCAGCTTACTCTTTTCACCTTCAGAACTATAGAGGTTTCCACACAGCCTGGTTATTATCAAGTGATACATAAGGACGTATTAAGATGCACATAGTCTGATATGTTTGCCTAAAATTTGACAAAGTTGTAGAAAAACAAAAACCTCAAGTAAAGAGAACATGCAGCAAAAGCCTACCAAGGACAACTAGAAAGGCAGAGACCACACTAGAAGCCAGGTCTGCTGTCAGATACAATATTGAATACAGTTCTCCATCTTCCACTTCAAATTAGTAACATAGAACAGCATTTTCAACGTGTTAGCTTAGCCAACAAAAAAAGAAGGAACTGTGCTGTGAAGTCCTATAGCAATCTACTAACAAGAATCCTGAGCACGAGGCTTTTGCAATTGAAGATACACGGACATTGGAAGAAAAGTAGTACTCCATAATCAAGGCACAGAATGTCCTGCTTTGTCAAAAACAGGTACAATACGGTATGAACACAGGATAAACAATTATGCAGCAATTTAGACTTTAGAGAGTCCTGAGCCATTCACCCATTACACATGCTACAAATGTTGAAGAAAAAAGAAACTATGTGAACATAGCTTTCTGCTTTTCTTGGTCCCTACCTTTTTTCCCTCAAGCCACAAAGAAGCACATGAGCAGTGTAGAAGGGACAGAGAACCACCTGTTTCAGTTGCACTATCAGTTTCTGCACAATGGATCACAGCCTCTTCCTTTGAAGAAAGGACTATCGGAAGTTACCACATGGACGTTACAGAACTCACAGAAGTTACAGAAGTCACAATAGGCAGCATCTGAATCCAGCACGAGGGTGAGGAGAGCTGGCATTTGGTATCAGGTTCTTGGAGTATGGGTTGGGGGTTTTTTTGTTGTTGTTGTTTCAGTTTTGTTGCTTTGATTTATAAATAAAAGACTCCCGAGCTGTAAGTTGTCTGGGACAACAATGATTTTTTTAAAAACCCCAAATTAGCCTGGAAGAAGCCTACTGCCTGGCTGATCAGAGTGGCTAATACAAGTTACCCAGCAGATGACAAACAGAAAAGTGTATTATTGCAGCAGCAAACATTACTCTGGACCATGCTTACACTCATAACAGCAACTATTCTTGAGCACACAGAGTGCACATTACACCAATTATGTACAATTCACTTATTTTCTAATGCTCGGTTTCACAAGACGACTTCATAAGATTCGTATTTAATCTTTTATTTGACACTTCACTGCACTCTGGATATGGTTATTATTTTGGGTCAGTGTGTGACTAGTTAAGATGCTCATTCCACTTAATAGTCTTATAATTTGCAGTACTCAAGAATTTTTTAACATTAAAACACAGCAGGATTCAAGGCGTTGTGGAGCTTGCCAAATAGCTTGTATTCTGGCAATACTGGGCTCCTAAGCTGGATGCAGAGTATAAGTAATACCAGAAGGTTTTGCTTCTGTTTCATTCTGAAGTGCATTTTCACCTAATTTCTAAATGAAGTAATTCTCTTTAGATAACTGATGTGCTTAAAACCTTTGCCACACATGAGTCCTCCTTCTGTTCATTCGCACACTTGTATTTAGTGCCACAATGAATGACATTTACCCAAGCTGGTTTTGCTGCCTCTTTCCAAATTAATTTTCTTAGGACTACCTACCAGTCAGTCACCATTGAAACATACAAAGGGTACTGCAACCCAAGCAAGGAGATAGGTTAGCTACAGAAGCAGACTGGGACAACTGGCAGCCTACAGATGAAGCCCAGGTGCACACAATGCAGTGCTGCAGAAGTCATAGAGCTGCTTGGAAATAACACAAAAAGTTTAAGCATTTTATACCATATAGGAACCAGTAAGACAAAACCATTTTTTGTATGTACTTACTGCCACAGAAAGCCACAAGACATGAACAAGAATCAGTTAACAAGGGGGGGTGGACTTCTTAATCGTAGAACAATCAAGAACTGCCACAGTCCTCTTAAAATCAGTCTTTTTAAAGGTACTTAAGTGTTCATCTTCAATGTTCAAAGCAAGCACAGCCACAGCAAAAGGCAGTGGAACCTAATTCAATAAAGGGGATTACTCCACGTTTAGTACCTGCAAGTTTATTTTTTCTGAATCATCTGACATCAGTTACTCTTGGAGCAAAGCCACAAGGCCACACAAGTTTCAGGCCAGTTCCCATGTGAGGGACAGGCATATGAAAGTTGTGTCATTTTTGAGTTAATGATGATCACAAAGTATTTATGTGGAAGACAGTGGCTGTTAGCTATGCAGAGTTATCATTTCTCATCACCCAATTAAGTACTTTCCATCCAGTAATGTTACAGGTTTCACCCCTACACACATCTCTAGGGAATACAGTATTAAACTGATATCAACATGCAGATAATTTTAACAAGACTGGCTCAAAAACCTATGAACTGTGCAACCTCTGCTTTGTAAAGCATCCTGACTGGTTTGTCCTTGCTGATTACTGTTAATACTCTTCAGGCTCCACACTCACATTAATTAACACACCATGATGGTTATAGCAAATGCTGCTTAGTATTTTACCGAATACTAAATATCATGGAAAATACATTAAACAGGTAGACTTCTTAGTTTTACTAGGGAACTTGATTGTCCCCTTATTTTTATTGAAAATCAAAAAGCATTTCTCAGTAAGAGCTATTTCTTTGTTGAAATTTCACGTTTGTCTCTCTAATGAGCACCACGATTTGTTCCAAAGCTCTATCCAACTGGGCCCACCAATGCAAAACTGCTTTTTCTGCACGAAGTGAAAGTGAAGTCTGAAAAGTCCTGGAGATCAGGAACAACTGAACACCACTGCAACACTAACAACAACAGCGTATATGCACAGCGCCAGAAACGGCATAACCTTGGGTTTATGACAGGAGCAGCACAAGAAAACACAATTACGCTTTGACCGCAAGTGCGGCAGCGGTTCCCTAATAAAAAGACCTACTTGCCCTGCGCCCTTACAGCTGAACTCGGTGAAAACCAATAAAGCAGTGACTCGCACTAATCGGTGGACCACGGGCAGCCTTACCACAGCGCAAAACATTACACTGGACACAAGGGGCCTAGCCCTCACCTCAGCCCCGCCCGGGACGGGCGGCGGCCTCTGGGCTTGACTGCAGTCCCCCTGCCCGGGCCAGGCCCGCCTTCCCTGCCAACCGAGCGCAACCCCTAACGGCGGTCCCGAACGGCACCGAGCAGAAGCCCATGGGCGCAGGCCAGCTCTGGGCAGGCCAGGCCTGCCCCTCGGCCACCGGCGGGCGCGGGCCGGACCCCTCCCACCTGCACGCACAGCAGCGGCGACACCGGCGTCAACTCCCAGAGACAGGATTGAGTCGCACCCCGCAGCGCCCACCAGCCACTCCCAACCTAACCCAGCCCAGCCCAGTCACCAGCAGCCCCTCACCATGGTCGCGCCGCCGCCAGAAGCCGCCCCCGCCAGCAGCACCCCACAGCGCCGCGCACCGTCATGTGACTGCGCCGTCCTCGAAGTGCCACCCCACCGTCGCGCTGCGCACTTCCCATTGGCCCCTGACGAGGAAGTGCCCCACTGCGGGTCGATTGGTGTTAGGGGGAGATGATTGGCGGTGGGGACGGCCAATCCCCTGTGGAATCTGCTTCCGCGTCGCGGGAGCGCGTGATGCCGGGAGGCGGCATGGAGCGGGGCGCGGTGTCGGCTCTCGCCGCTCGACTGGGCCTCGCCGACCCTGGGGTTATCAGGTACCATAGGCTGCTTGGGTGTGCGAACGGGAACGCGGGACAGCTGCCCCGAGACCGATGTTTTCCTTCAGCGGTCGTTATCGCGGGGTGGGGATTGTATCTGTCTGGAGCCAATGCCATCGCCTCACACCGTAGTGAGCTCCTGCCCACTGCACATCAGCTTTAGCCGCCTGTCCCATCTCGGGACTGTTATTGCTCGGATAAGCGGGTCCAGCCTTGCCGTTCTAGCCTGGCCCGCTCTCCTCCACCCGCCGGACCTGCCCGGGCCCGCCCCTGGGGGCATCAGGCGTCGAGAGCTCTCCTGGCACGGCTTTGCAATGCCAGCTTGCCTTTGGTTTGCTTTGTTTCTGGCCGATGTGAAAAAAAGCCACATGTTCAGAGGTGAACGCAGTTAACGCAGGAGCCATTTCAGGCTATGCAATGTAAAGCTGTTGCTGCGTGTTATCAGAGCGGGCCTTGTTACTTTGCCGCCCTCTTCAGCACCCCTGTCCGAAAGCGTGTGCCGCAGCCACGGCTGGAGCCGGCGTGCTGGTCTCTAAATCAGCCATCAGTTCCTGCCCCGACACTTACTGTCCTGTAACCTTCATTCTTTTAATGAGGGCTTCGTGTGCTGGGTATTTTGCAGAAAAGCTGAAGAGTATCTGCGACTATCCCAAGTGAAATGCACAGGATTAATGGCTCAAATGACAGCGACAAGCAGTGCTGTGATATGCCTGGACCTAGCAGCTAGTTTCATGAAACAACCAATTGATAAAGTAAGCTACCATACATGACCTGTACTGGCTGCTACATTCTCTGTAAATCTACTGAAATCATGGTTCCATGTAGTGTATATTGGGAGGATGTAAGGAATAGTAGTAAGTGACATTACTCTAGAGCTTGCACTACTCGGAGTGTGAAACTGGGCAAATTGAGGTCAGTGTTGTAGTCATTTCACAAGTTCTGCTTGCTTTGTTACAATTTCAACTCTTTCAGTAACAAATAATCTGCTAGCAAAGATGTTAAAGATATGTCCTTCTTGCTGTGGCATTCCTAGGTAGTTAATCTTTCTGAGTGTAGCCAAAACTTTTATCCTTTGTTGCACAAATTTGTGCAACGATAGCAATTTGCCTTTATGGTGCTGTCTAGTTTCTCCCTAATCTATTTTGATTGCCTAAATAAGATGTTGAGAAGCAATCTTGCTAATTCTTGGGGATTTGTCTTTGTCTTCCTAAAAGAGCTATTTTGTTAAACTCTCTGGCTTGAACAAGATGACCTACCAGAGCTCCATGAAGTCTTTGGAGTGTTTGCTAGAGGTGAACCCCAGACTGGGAATGCGAGACCTAGCTGTGCAATTCTGCTGCACAGAGGCAGTAAACACCGCTTCAAAAATACTGCAGAGGTGAGGATGCTCTCATGAGCACACCGGTAACTGCTAATAAGATTCTGTGTCTGTTAGCTGTGTTGAGAGCTTGATAGTTTGAAAGGCCAAGTATCTCCATTTGGAGTGGGTGAGGTGAGTTCTTAGCACTGACATTCCAGCTTTCTGTCAAGATCACTTCTTAGAATACATTAGAAAGGCTTAGTCTGAATCTCAGTAAGTCATCATCCAAGTCCCAGTTCTTAGATATAAATAACATGACAAATACACAACTCTCAGTCCCTGTATTTATCCATAGTTTCACATATTTTCCATTTAACCATTGATCAGGTCACAGATTGGAAGTAATGCTCAACAGAAACGAATCCTCCCTTCTGGAGAAACAGATCTCTTAAAATGCACAGTTCAACAGATTAACTAAAATTTTGCACTCTGTAACATATACTTTAACAAGAGCAATTACTGAAGAGTTCTGTTCCAGAGTGCTGTCACCCTGATAGCACATATTTAAACATTGTTATGGATTTAGAATATTCTGAGTTGCAGGTCAGTGAATAAAGGCTATGTATACTTGTTGGTGCATAACACAAACTGAAAATCGTAGCCTGATGACAGGTGGAAAATGAGAAATTATTTCATACCATACATCCAGCATGTCATTTTCTATAATGTCATCTTTGTAACAGACATATTAGAGGAATGAACTGTAATTCTGCCCTCTTACAGAATGGATTTATACAAAGTATCTCATTCTAACTTAGAGATGTAAAGTAGATAAAAGTGCTGCGTGGACGGAGAGCACAAGAAATAATTTTACTGACATGCCTTGATGCAGATCTCTAATTCAAAATACCCTCAATTAAAAAAGAGGAGGTGACCCTAAGGCACTTCTTTTCCTTAGTCTCTTTTATTCATCTCAGGCAACTGTTACTGCTTGACTGGGTTGCAAAAGAGCAAGTGATCCAACAGGAGACCTGTTCAATTACTGAGTACCACATGGCAAATTAATTTCAACAGCTTCACTGCAATTAGCTCTCTTATTGTTGTTTTTAAGGTATGAATCCAGCCTCTCTGAAGCACAGAGAATAGACCTTGATTTCTCAAAGCCCCTTTTTCTATCAGCTGCACTATTCACTGCATGCAGGTGAGTACAGCTTGAGGGACACCCAACAGACACAGCAGTTGCACTATAAGCAGATGATTAATTCAGCATGTCTGAAGAGTCTTGGTTAGTGCATCCTGCTGCCCTACTCCTGGAAATGGAGATGACTGTAGCAAACCAGCCCTTTTCCTACAGCCAGGTCTGCAATCTATAACTGCAGAAATATTACAGAAAATGTACAGAAAAGGTACTATATTTAGATATACTAAAATAAAATAGTCTTCCTTGGCGGTGAGTGGATGCTGCAAGTAATTCCATTAAGATATATCCATGACAGCAGCTGAACTAACTTCAGTTAGCATTTTGCACTCCTTCCTCTCAGTCTAACCAGCATTACAACTCTGTACTAACATGTTCAGAAGATCCCTCCCTTGTCAGGATGGACTTAGCTGGGCATGAGATAAAAAGTGGCTTTTGGTGAGATACTGCTGAAAGCACAAGAATGGCTGCAAGTTTACTTCTAAGCACCAAGCAGCAGCCATTCTGAAGAAGGAAAATCCTTCGGGAGATGAATCCAATAGCTGTAGGCTTACATCAGCTTGGAAGATAGGTGTCAGGAGCACCTGACTCAGCCAGCCCTGTGTAAGAGCTTACTTGCATGCAAGTATTATCCCTCTCAGCATTATGTCTTGTAACAATCTTATGAAGGAATTCAGGTGCTGTGTACTTGTGCAGCTCCTGACAAACATTCTCTTGACACAGGAGTTCCATTCATCTTTTTTGCAGGAGTGAGATTTTGTCTTAGTTCCCTCAAAATGCAAAAATTCATTTCCTTAAGTAAATTGAACTAACACTGGGTGTCAGTTTGTGAATTGTACTGAGTAGGGTAGGGGGTCTGTGTTTTGAGCAACTTTGTTTCTGAATGAGAGAAGGATTATACATGACAAAACTTTGGTCTTACCTTTCTCATTCTCAGAGGCAACGTTGGTATACTGATGTCGCCTCACCTGTGTGATAGTTGCTGGAGCACTGCTTCATAGAGAGGTAACTTAACTTTCTCTTGTAGGTATTTGAAGCTAAAAGTGGACAAAACTAAAATCTTGGCTACAGCTGGGGTGAAAAAAGCCATATTTGACCGGCTGTGCAGTCAGCTGGAAAAGATCAGCCAGCAACTCAGCAGTAAGTTTTATTGGCTTCATCTCTAGAAGACAGCATACCCATCACCTGGCCTCACAGTGCCCCATCCTTTTCCACTAGTGATGTCATTCTGATTCACTTTCAACTGTTGCCTGTCACCCAAACCTGTCCATCCACTCCAACATGTTTCCTGCAGCCCAGTTCCCAGTCACAGTAATTGCTTCTGGGGAAGGTGCAACAGCTTAGCATGGGGCAAGGCCAAAATGATCTATTTTCCTCTGCTGCAGCAATTTATTCCCTGCTTCTCCCATACTACCTGACCTGTCTCAGATTCCTCCTTGTTTCTGTATCCTGTTAACAGGGCAACATGACACACAAATTAACATCTTATTACCTCTCTTGCTTTGACTGACTCACTTCTGTGTTTTCCTTTTGCCCTCTGTAGGATTTACAAGCCTCAGCCTTGCTCCTCTGGTAGTAATTCAGCTATTACCTGACACCATCCCTCCACTCAAGCATGGGCAGACATACGGAATTTTCCTTGACCACTGTCAAACCTGCAGGTTACTCCACTTCTTTGTTATGGAGAAGGAAGATGGAAATGTACCATGTCTTCCCATCCTTAGATCTCTGCTCCTTTCTACTTAACATCTTTTTTTCCTTTCCCAGGTTTTCATTCCTCCTCTGCCACTGACAGTACCCCTGCTTCACCTTGTCCTCACAGTTCCTATCATGTATTCTCTACTGTGCTGCCTGAATCAAAATCAAAAGCTGATTTCTGCCTTGGCAGGGACCTTCCCACAGTGCAGTACCATCTAATAAAATCCAAAACCTTACCCCACCACTAAGGTAGCTGAGAGTAGCTCAAAGTTTCTCTGTCAGTTCAGGGAAAAGTTGCACCTGTAAACATGGACATCCCTCCATGTGTTGTGGGCATCTACGATATGAATTGTGGAAATGGGATAGAAAGGGAAGAAATAACTGACAATCCTGCTTGAGTCATCAAGGTTAGCAGTGTGGTTTTGAAGTATGAACATGGTGGGTCATTGTGGTTGCAGATGCAGCATCAGTGCTAGTTGAAGCAGTCAACCAGTCTGTGCAACCCTTGAGGTGTGCTATACCTTTTTGCATGAACAGCTTGTGTGTTGGTCTGGACCAGGTAACTGTTCTGACTGGGAAACAATACTCTTGGAAGCTGGCACTGCTGTCAAAGAATGGTGTGTAGAACACCACCCTTCATGCCTCAAATGCTATTCAGAAGTAAAGCAACTGACTTTTTCATTTTAGAAGAAGATGATCCCCTGTCTGCAGAGACTGCTGAAAATTTGAACATCAACCTGGAGCACTGTGAGAAGCAAGGTGGTAAGTTGTGTTCAACTCAGAGTTAAAACCAGCTCACCGAAGCAGTCCTGAGCTTTCTTGCTGCTTAATGATATTTTGTCATAGAATTTGAGTATCTGAAGTTGGAAGGGTTTCAGAAGGATTAAGTCCGGTTCTGTGCTCCTCAACATGACTGCTTAAAACAGAACCATATAAGAACATCATCTAGATGCTCCCTGCTTCTCTGGGAAGCCTGTTTCAGCCACTGGCCACCCTCTCAGTGAAAAGCCATCTGAAGTTCCCCTGACAGAGCTTCCTTAAATTTCCTGGAATGCTATACTTCAGTTTTGTAATAGGCCATAATATGTAGTTCACAGCAGCCTACTCTATTCTGGCTAGTGAAAGGACAAAGAGAACCTAGCAGAAGGACAACAATGTTTACACTGAGTAGTCCTAGTCAAATGAAGGGCAGCTCTTCCACTCAGATGCAAAGAGCTGACTTCTATGGCAGATGAGGGAAACTTCAAACCACAGGAGCAGATAAGACAGTGACAGGCCCTGTGCTTGTGTCCGTACATTTGCTCCCTACAATGGGTATTACCCAGCAGCTTATTGCCCATGATGACCTGTCATGGACTTGATCCTTCTCTCATAGCATCTGAAGATGAGGAAATGCCATGTAAACGGCCAAAGACTGAAACAAAGGAAGACTATGAAGAATGGAAAAAGAAAATCCTGGAAAATGCTGCTAAGGCACAAGAGACAAGTAGGAGTTCTGTCTCTGTAAGTGCCACCTAGAAACACTACAGCTGCTTGGTTGTAATTTTAACACTCTCTGCTCTAAGAAGAGTTCCAGTAGCATGAGTGCCTGTCTGGTAGCCAAAGGTGATTTTACAAGAGGCCTGTCTGGTTATCTGGCAGGCTGGTCCCTGAGCTGCTATGACATTACGTGATAGAATAGCTTCATTTCTTTTGCTGCAAGAAGCAGGTAGCATGCTAATGCTGTCTTAATTGTAAGTTAGTTACGTGCCACTCTACCCCTGGCTGAAAGTCAGTGAATGAAAAGGGGAGGGGACCAAGAGTGCCTTGTCAAACTGCAAAACCAGCAGGGGAAGTAGGAGACTGATAAGTTTTTTTTTGTTTGTTTTTTGGTTTTTATTTTTACTGTTGAAATATTTTATAGTCAATTGTACTTATTTTTATAGCCTATATATGACTAATTGTAAGCCATCCTAAATACTAAAACAGTATTTCAAGAAACAATAAATATAGTGGAAGAAAAAGCCTTGTATTATGGTACCAGTTTTTTGCACTTGTCCTATCTAAACCCTTTACAGCACAAAACAAGACATAATGTTTGAGCTTTAAGAAGAAAGGTATCTAGGGGACAATGATCTTGTCTGGGTAATGCAGGCTTTTTGCATTTCAGTCATGAGTTTAATGATGAGGAGAGAGTATCCTGCCCTGTAGGTTCTAAAGGAAACTTCTGTGGTCCTACACTTCCATCCTAGCTATTGAAACTACAATTTGTGTTAACTGCTTTTTGAAGCAAAACCACAACTCTTACCAGTGTTAGCTATAATAAACCAAGTCCAAATCTTCTGCCCATTTCTATTTGCATAGCCCAGGCAGAAAACATGCAAGAGAAGTTAACTTCCATAAACACTCAATTCAGAACAGCCCAGAAAACCCTAAAAGTCCATGTGAAGCAAGATAAATTGCCATGTGCAAGCATTTAGATTTGAAACACCCATCTGTTCTTTTTCTCAATTGTATTCTCCAAATGCTTCACTTCTGTACATACTCCCTGCTCACCTGGGTGACACTGGTTGCACCAAGATTACAATAGTTGTTATCATTAAATGCTTTGTATGGGGCCAGTTCTTTTTGTCATGCTGTTCAGGTGACTCACAGGTGACCTGAGAGTCATTCTAGCTTTTGTTGTAGGCTCCAAAGTAAAATGCACAGGACACGGTGAAATATCCCATGAGGCTGCAGAGGTGGGTTTCACTGCACTGCAGAATCATGTGATGGCTGCTGAATCTGAAGGGATTTCTTTCTATTAAAATCAAAACAGTAATCCTGCTGACCAGATGCACCTTTCTCTTAATAGAATATAGAGAGGAAATATATACAAGATAGCAGAGAGCATCTGTGTGCCACCCTCCTAAAAAGAGGAAGAAGTGCTCTAACTTGAAGACAATTTTAATCAAGAAGAGCTGATTTAATTTCAGACAGTTTTGAAATGCAACAGTAACTACTGGGGAATAGACTCCAAATGCCTGAAAATATTGTGTAATTGACCTATTTTAAGTAAGGTTTGTAACAAACTGTCTGCCCTTTAAAGTCTTACCTAGTATGTAGCAGAGGGTCCTCAGGATGGGAGAGAACACAACCTAGTATAATGGTATTCTGTTAACACCATGGTTTCTTGGGTCAAGTGAGGTGTTTAAATCAAAACTGAGGAACAGACTTGTTCTACTTCAATTGAATTTATTTGTACTACTTCAGAAATATACAGACAAATTAATATAATCACATTCAGCAGGCAGAACCACTGTGGAAGGAAAGCATGAACAGAAGTGGGCCTTCACAGAAGGTGTTACATTGTCAAGATTATTTCACTTGATCTTAATCTGTCTTAATTCTGGAAATGCTGCAGAAGTCCAAAATTCAGGACTACACACAGTGAGAAGTAAGAGTGGAAAAGAGAACTAGACTAGGGTAAGCCAGTCTTACAAACCTCTATATTAGCAACCAAAATTATTACTAATTCAAGGAGCAAGAATGTCCATGATGTTAAAGGGAGCTTTAGAGTGGTTTGATGCCTTTCTTTGAAAGCTAGTTTTAGTAGTGTTAGTTTCTGTTTTTCTGAAGTCCCCATCCAGCTGACATTGAGTTTTGCAGAATCTATAAGAGAAATAAAGGAAATCACGGGTTTAATAAGTAACGTTACACTTTCTGCTGAGAGACTGTAAGTGGCTCCAACTCTATACATAAGGAAAACGTTCAAAATCCAAAATAAGTTAGTAGTGTGAAAAAAAACATTTTATGTTCAAAAGTAAAGTGAGGGAAAACTGGGCTTCAGCCTCCTAACTGGGCTCAAGGCAGAGCAAAAAGCAGCAATGGACTGACTGACTCAGGCTGCTTCAAACTAGGATTCCTCTTGTTTCCTAAATATCAGTGGCTATTTCTTAAAATAAGAGATTAGAATATAACAAACCAAAACCCAAACAACCAAAACCATTCAACTGAGAGTTGTACTGAGTCATCACCACCATATTTGGGGGACTTTTAATTACACAAGAAAATAATATCCTGTATCTTTTGTTCTAACTAACAAACAACTGATGGAAACATTGTGCCACTTGTGTCAGCACTCTAATCACTTACATCGGTCATAAATAAAGTCCAGAGATCTTATGCTTGGTGTGAGAAAACAGCAAAGTGATAAGGTGCTTTCTGGAGTAAACACACCAATAAATCCTCTGCAGAATCAAAGCCTTCTGCAAGAAGTCAGCCCAGTAACATGATATTTTCCCATCACTATGTACATCAATTAAAAACTTGTAAAAGCAAACAAAGTAGCTTCTGCTTCTAGAAATTTTAGTGCTTCTTCAAGGCCCTTCTGGAACCTTAGCACTAACACAGAAAACATTTGAGAAGAACAGACCCAAAAATCTTATAAAACAAAGGGATAGAAATTACTGAGGATACTAAGTCCTTCCATGGGTGTATCTGCATCTCTAAGAGCGGCAGATGCTTCGTAAAAGCTTATGCAAGCTTCGCAGACACACTCTGAAATTTCTTCAGCCTGTTGGCAGCAGCTACCGCATGGAAATGTTTCTGTGAACAAAACAGAACAGTCCAAATGTGAGTGCAGCAAGAGGAAAGCACCTTTTCTGTGCCTGACATGGATTTTCTTGGTCACCTTACCTCGTGACCCCACACCTTGTGTGGATTGCAGTGCAGAACTGCCTTGTGCTGGGGAACTACTGATTAGTGCAGAACAGTACTGGTACTGCAAGTTTCTGCAGCATGATGAGTTGTACAGTTACACACCCTCAGATTATGTATTTTTAAAATGCAAGTGCAGTAGTCTGCAACCGAACAACTGGAATGCAGGAGGGGGAAAAGTATAAGCCTCTGGTTTAACTCCTTGACAAGGAATTACAACTCTCCTGTGACAAAAGGAAAAAGTTCTTCCTGAGTTTTCCTCATATTGCCACAGGCATCTTTGTGACAAGATCACTCTGCTCACCTTTCAGGACTGAATATCTATAATCCAGTAAGAGACTTTGATAGAAAGTTAAAATTTCTTCATACCAAGTTTAGTTCTGAAGGAGCATGGGTTTTTAGAAAGGTCCTGAAGAGTTCTCAGGACGGGTTTAAGACTAAATTTTTTCTCTCCTTACTTCCACCCTGCATTGAGAGGCACAAAACTGTTCTACGTTGTAGGCTTACTCCACAGTGACAACACAAAAATGCAACTTGTCAGTGGAAAAAAAAAAATCTCCAATATGAAGAGAAAACATTTAATATAAGCTAATTAGCATGTGAAGTCTCTGAACTCATACAGAAAAACTCTAAACACATAAAGCTTCTAAGCAACCATCAGAAGAAGTAAAAATTGGAACCAAGCTTTCTAAAAATAGAAGTAAACCCCCTTAATTTACAAATGAAAACAGACACCCCAAACTCACACTTTTAAAGAAGCCTGTGGACAAAAGTGATCCAACATACTAAAAGGAGGGAATAGCTCTGCCTGTGTTGAGCTGATTTTCCCTCTGGAAGTAGACTGGCCAGACTTTTTATTTACCTTCCATTTTCTGTGAGCCATGTACCTCTGCAGCAGCAACTGCGACTTCAGGCGAAACCTGGACTTCATGGCTTTGGCAGGCAGATTGTTTAACCACTCATGCTTCAGACACTGTGTTGCGCTCATCCGGCAGCTGCAGAAAAAAATCTGTCATGTAAAACCAGCTACCTTCATTGCCATTTTCTCAGTGCTCTGTGCTCCTCAACACTATTGATAAAGAAACTTCTTAAATAAAGGAGTAGAAATGCCTTCTGAGATGCTGTTCACTGCAGCGTGCAGGATGCTAATGACACCTCCTGCACTCTGCAGGGTAAGGGGTGAGTGGTGTGATAAGCTGTTGGTGTATCTGCAGTGTGCTGATGGCCTTTTTAGCGTTTGGGTTGGGATACAGCAGGGTTTTTGATTGGTTCTCTTTGTTGTTTGGGTTTTTTTGTTGTTCTGGTGGTTTAGTTTTCTTCAAAGTAGCAGCTGTAAAGGTTCATCAGTAAATGCAGAACTTTGCCAAGAGAATCAGTGCATACAGAAAAATAAGTGGTGGTGTGATCTGTCTGTCCTGATACTGCAGGCTTATTCTGTGCCTCATACTGAAAAAGTACTGTTGTCTTATCACCCTAAATGTGGATCGAGCTAAGCATACACTATATTCTGACATTCAAACAAATGGGCCTAGATGTGAAGGTTTATCCGAAAAGCTTGGAGAAAGATACAGTAAAAGAAAGGAAATCTTGGGGTAGAGCTGTTGAGAAAAAAAAATAATTAATTGCCTTTCATCAAAAACTCAGCCTGTCTGACTCCTGAGCTTTGTCTGAACTCTCACTGAGAAGAGGATGAAGAGATGACTTCTGCCTGCTTATACCCAATTTCAGTCATCAGGAGAGGTAGATGCAGATCTTGCACAAGGCCAGATCCACTGTTCCAGTATGGAAAAGGTGCCTCATCTGCAGGCGAGCAAAGGCTGTCCATATACCTTTTGAATAACTGGGCCAACTTTGCATCTTACTGGTAAGGCTTTTGCCCTATTCCCACAGCACAGGAAAAAAGGGAAGACTCCAAAGCAAAGTTTTCAGTTTCACAGCAAATCATCACCACATTATGAGAAAAGATCCTTGGTTGTCTCTTGCTGGCAATATGCGCAAGTTCCATTTATTCTTAGCTTTTCATAAAGACTTATTGTTCAAAACATAATTAGTACAAGAATTTATTTATCTGCTTTAGGTAATGATCTGGAAGATACTCATATTCTAAGCATCCCTTTCAATTCCCCTTGAAGACAATCTGTTTTACTATATGCATCATTACCATTTTGATGAGTTTTGTATCAGTACTTGGCAAGAGAACAATTTCTCTACTCACTCAACTCCACAGCCACACTCTGCCATTAATATCATCCTCATTCTCTACTGCTGCTTCTCATGTGCAATTGCTTTGTATTTCAGTGCAGACAGAACTGAGAAGCCACATGCAGAGTTAAGTCCCAAACACTCCTTATTTTTTACCAAAGGCATGTAGGCCATTTCAGAAGAGAACAATGCATATTTTCACAGCTGCAACTTCCATTTATCCTCCATGACATTCAAGAGACATTTTTGCAATTTGTGTCAGGGCTTGAGGGAATCCAAAGTAACAACAGAAATAGCTTTTGCACAGGGAAAGAATACTAAAAGATGGGTTCCTATAGAGCAAATCCTTCCAGATTTCCTCTGCCCTGCCTGTATTATGTGCTACTGTCCTCATGATCAGACAAAAAGGTACCTTTTCTCCTTCACAAGTAGTCTGGAAATAAAGTCCTTAGCTTCCTCAGATAGCTGTTCAAATGCTTCTGCGTCAAAGTCCCAGCAGCAATTGACTACATAATTCATTGTTTCAGCATCAGTTTCTCCCAGGAATGGGGACAAGCCACTAAGCCTTTAAAAAAAAAAAATTGGAAAGGAGCTAAATAGTTAATATATGCAAGATGCATTTTTCTTTTTATGAATCCTCTGGTTTATAGTTGTTAGCTTATGGAAAGTCTCTTGAGCTATTGGGAAGTGGAGGGGAAAGTTCCACTTCTCAGTCCCTACCAAGATAAGCCAACAGTTTGGAGTAGTTAAGTGTTGTAACATCAGTGTTACTCCCCAACAGTTCAGTCAGCTACCTCAGTTATCAAATGAATGGATTCAGCAGGGATCTACATACATAATGTATCAGTGCTCTCCCAGCTAGGAAAACCAGAGAAACTTGAGACCTTTCCTAAATCAAGGCCCATATCTGTAATTGGCTTGAATTACTTTTTTCATTTAGTCTGTAAGCCCAGATTTATTGCTTTGGTCATTTCTTACATCAGTCAGGTTTTGGCTAATATACAGATTTAAACCAGAAACATATCCAGTTCATAGAAAGCACCTGTAAATGATTCTAGGATGCAGAGTCAGCTCATCAGAGACTTTGAACAGACAAGCAGTCCTTGGCTGCCATGCGGATCATCAGAGAAAAGTCATGTCACAAACAGGGCTAAAACACTTTTTAAACCCATGGATAACTACCCAACACTAATTCCTCTGTGCAGATGGAAGCTACTAGCAAGTCCAAGCTACTAAAATGGTCAGATTGCAGAACTGAAAATTAATTCAAGGTCTCAATAACCCAATCAGAATGAAAATTCTGATGTGCTTTTGGTAACTTTTTTGAGCTAAAAAAGACCTGACTCATTTTACTTTGCTAAATAAGATGGCAAGAAGAATATTACGCTTTGGGAATTCTCCCCAGATAATCCATATAGCTCATGTGATAAATCTGCAGAGATCTAGGGTGAGATGTCAAAAGACAAGGAGTTATAAGGAAATAGTTAGATTGGGTTACATAGGTGTCATGCAAAGGAGTTATGGCAAGATGCAACCAGACACACAAAGCAAAGGAGAATTGAGGACTGAGAAGTGAGTGCCTTATATTTTTGACTATTTATGTTCCTCAGCAGAACAAATGAGTGATACAGACATCACTATTATTTTCCTCTCACAGCCAATGATCTAATTTCTCTCATTAAAATACTCCTATTAGTCTCAAACCAGCACAGAGAAGAACATTTACATGTTTATAAAAATGATTATTTGGTTTTGAGAGACTTTGTATACAGTCAAGTGCATCGAAGACTGAGTTTTTTTACAGAATTAACTAGCAGGAGTCACAGACAGATGGGGTGACTGACCACTGTGTTCCTGCTCTGTATGTATCATCCATTGGAGCACTCCTGCAAAGCCTTTGTTGCTATCACCACAACCTCTCACAGGGTTACTCACAGCATATATGTGATGACGCCTACACTCCACATGTCCGTTGGGTAGGAAACAAAGTCATAGTTCACCACTTCAGGAGCCAAGAACTCTGGAGTTCCAAAGTTAACCTTCAGTTTCTCACGAGGTTTGTACCTTGCCCAGAAAGAGAGACGCATCAGTGCTAACAGCAGGCTGGAGAACATATCTCACGTGTATAAACCAAGGGATGTCTTTTTGTCATCTGAGCATGGCAGAGCAAGCACAGCAGACTCCCCATGCAATTGGGACAGCATTAAAGTCTTTAAAGAAGGAATTGGTGAATTTTACTGTGACTTCAGGTGCTGGACCAGCTAGACTGTGCTTTGTCCAAGAAAGGTTGGACCAGACAGTCCTTGAGCTCCCTTCCAATGTGTTATTTTCTGACTGAGGTGAGTATACCAACAGCTATTCCCTTTATCACAGCAAAACCAGAAGACCAAATGCAACAAAACCTGTGAAGGCCTTCCCCACAGAGTGATAGCAGCTTTACTGTCTGCAAGGCCCTACGGGATGCTTCCCAGCAGATGTTGTCTAACATAAAACAAAGAAATTTCCACTAAAATAGGTTTGGAGAGTATTTGCTTAGTGGGAGGTAGCCAGCTACAGCTGAGGTTAAAGGACTGAATAACAGGTATGAGCAGAATAGAAGTGCTAAGATGAGACTCTGAAGATCATTATTTGAGCTTGGTAACAAATTAACAGCGATCCCATGCCGGGAGGAAATCATTCTGTTCTCTTACTTAAAAGGGAAAGGTTAAAACATTGAACCTGTAAAAACTGTCACTGATGGCAGCTGGAATTACATCTGTGTACTGACAGAACAAACCATTACTTTTAGTATCTCTGTTCTGTGGAAGATCTTTTCAAAACTGCTTTAGTAGAAGTTTGTATATCTTTATCCTCCTGATTTGAAAAATAAAAAGCAAACTGCAAAACAAAATAATAATCAAAGTATCCAATCCTGTTTTCATAAAATCATTCTAAAAGAAAAAAGTTCTTGCACAGATACACTTGTGGAAGCACATACATGGGTGAATGTACCAGGTCTGGGCTTAACAAAACTCTCAGATGGTTTAGAAAACAAATAGACAAATGGTGTTCTCACTGTTACAGTAACACTTCTAGTGGAAGTGATTGATGCTTTCACAGCTCTCCTTAAACTCATGTAAGCAAACTAAAAGAATTAAGTCCATCTTTCTCTGTGGGTTTTCTGTTTCATATGTGATGGCTCAAGCATGCTTTTTTTTAAAACCCCTTCAATCAACTTAACTATTTGAAAGATTTTAACAGAGAATTTCCACAACTAGCATCTGCACAACAAAACCCAGGAGTCAAGAAGACTGAGAGGCTTCATGGAGCGTCTAGAGTAAAAGCTATACATCAGAATTAATTTAATGATACTTAGAACAGCAGTACAGCTTTATCCAATAGAAATCATTTTTCAAAAAGTAATTATATAGTTAATGCACACAGCAAAAAAAAATCATCCTGCAACAGAATACTGTTTAGCTCACACAGAATTACTTCAGGACCACCAAAATAAAAACAACTCAAGAGTTACCAAAAGTACATGCAGAAGTTTGTGGATTTTTTGGTTTGGTCTGGAGGCAGGGGCCATTGTTTCCTTGGTGGTACTTTTTAAAAATTAATACCTGAACTCTCTTACCTTCTTGCTAATCCAAAGTCAATAATTTTAATCTGGTTTCCTGTGCGATTCACACATAGTATATTTTCAGGCTACAAAAAGAGAAGAGAGTATTTTGAGTTAAACATATGAGAGAGAGATATAGCAAGAAAGCCCAAAATTGTTTAGTATAATACTTGGCCTTCCATTCCTATCATGGGGGAGGAGGATTTAACTGACATCCTGACTTAGTGAAAGGCTTAGGTTTGGACTTCCCATAAAGAAGTTTAGCTTCTGTTCCTGTACAACAACATTCTTGTATTTCACTATAGATGAAAAACACATTTTGAAATGGAAACCTCCCTCAGCATAAGACGGTAGAGTAAGTCTGATGGATGAAGCTCACCCTCAAATTTACTCCTTGTCACATATCTATGACAAATGTCTGTCAAACGCAACCTTCAGTTTGTACCTAAAGGCAAGAGATGTCTTTTTTTTTTCCAATGAGAATACTCTTCTAGGTGGGGATGTGGGGGATGACAGTGTCCAAACTTATTGCAATTGCAGAACTGTCTACAGGCCAGCTAGGTCTAATACCATATGTAAAGCACTGTATAAACAAGGTGGTTTGTACTTCTGTTCAAAAAGGTCAGTTAAGAGGCCATTAAGAAAATATTGTCATTTTGCTGCAGTTCAGTTTCAGACAGTACAAAGTACAAACAACAGTAAGATGATTGAATCAGTATTTTAACATAGTTACAAGAAGGTAGGAGGTAGTAAAGGGAAAACTCCAAGTATTTCTAGCCAAAGTGGTGTCTGGGTGTGGTTATTTCATTTATGACAAACCAGCATTGTTTAATGCCACAAAAAATGAAAAGCTTCCGATTGAAGAGAGGCAAGACCACAGAATCCCATTGAATTTAAGCAAGCTACTGGAGACTGGAGGGGGGGAAATCTGTAGTTCCATTTACTGTAGCTATTAAATTAAGTAAGTCTATTCCTTTATGACACAAATGAGAGATTACTCTTGTACTTAAGAGTCTCTGTGGTGGGCCAAACCACAGCATCAGTGGAGAGCAAAAAGCATGAACTACTGACCTTCAGATCTAGATGGAGAATATAATGCTGGTGTAAGTATTGGACTCCTTCACAAATCTGTTTGGTAAATAGAATCGCGTCCAACTCTGTTAGATTGCAGCTTTCATCTATGATCCGATCAAATAATTCACCACCATCAAGGCTAAAATTTTGACACAGAAAAGTGTTAAAACCTAAAAATCCTCACTAGCTCAATTTATTTCCAAGTTGAGAACTTAGGGTCCCAATAACATATCAGTAGTCTCAATGACTTCAAAATACTTTTTTTCTGACTGAAATTAAGTATCAGTCTAAAATAAAAAATGGAGAAGCTGTCAGTAACATCTTGAGGGGGAGGGAGTGCATGTGTCAAATCCAAACCCACATGACCTAGTGATCCAATGGGGACCTATGGAACTTACAGGAGACCAAAGTACCTATTATTTGCTCATTAGTCTAGAGAAAAGTATATTTTCAACCTATAAAATTTACTAAATGAAGCTTCTCAATAAAAGCTGTTTTTACATGAGCTGACAATACATGTGCAATCAACTTTCTCAGACTGGGAAAGCACTAAATTTTTTTCAGACCTCAGAGTTATCATTCTGTATTTCCTGTAGTGACCCAAGAAAACCCAAACATCTGACAAAACCTGAGATAATTTTGAACTTACTATTCCATGATCAAAGTGATATTATTTTTGGCTTCAAAAGCATCATAAAGCTGGATCAGATTCACATGATTTAATTGGTTCATGACATTAATTTCATTTTTCACTTCCTCCTGAAAAAAACACACCCATACAATTAAAAACTGAGCAAAATATCCTTAAATGCCAATGCAACTACAATCAACTACAGTTATTTGTTAAACCCAGTAATGGCCACGCTCCAAGTCTCATGTGCAGAGAATGCTTAGTCACCAACACAAGAGATGAGAGAAAGTCATATGAAGTACAAGCTGCTACTAAGACAGATTTTACAGTATTTAATACTGTCCAAAGACAAGTTGTGTCTTACAGGCAAGGGAGTAGTGTTAAGGTGCTTGCAGTAAGGCCAGGTTTAGAGTGTGCTCACTTAGGTTCACAGCAAGATAGTTACCCTTTCTTTTGCTCCTTTCACTTTTATGATCTTGGCTGCCAGGTTGAGACCAGTTGAGATTTCTGTGCACTTATGGACTTGCCCAAAACGCCCCCTGAGGATAGCAAGAAAAAGATAGGAACGTGGCTTAGCACAGCTCACCGCAGATGCTTTTCATACAGCTATTCTTATCATTGATCAAAAATAGCATGGTACAAAGTGAACAGAATCAGGTGGCAAGCAGCATGAATGTCTTCTTTCTCTCAGCTTATGAAGGATTAGTCTTATCTTTCCAGCCAGTTGTTCTATGCTTACGTTAAAATACTATGTCCCCTCCAGATTACTACGTTTCACTGTGGTATGATGACCTGATGATATTTTTCTTTTGGTTCTGTAACTGAACCCACTTGCTGCCCTTCAGTAATGTGCTAGTGGGTATATTAACAAGGATATTTCTGTCCTGATCTCATAACTTCTTAAATGACTACAGGACTAGTAACTGTAGCCACATCACAGACTGCATTTCTTGCGTGTTGCAGATTTTTCCCCATGTCACCCAGACATGTTAATGCCCCTTGAGATGATTTCTAAACACCATCTTCTCTGCTATTGCATCATACTGCTTATACTTATTAATCCATATTTGTACTTGGATCAACCTGTAAATCAAACCTTCTTGTCAGATAAGACAGCTGAATACAAAGGCTGAAGCAGCTGCAGACTTCCTGTGAGCAAAAACCAAGCTTAAGGTCAAAATAATTATAACTTCTCTCTTAGCTTTCTTTAACGTGCAGTTCAGCATGGAAAAAAGATTTTGGGAGCTGCCTGATCTAATCAACTTGCTAACTTCAAATGCTCTGAACCTGTCTACTGAAAGGGTACAGGTTTTCTTCGTGACACCAGCTGTAGCCAGGATTATTATAACAAGTGCTAAAACCAGTCATTCAAGATCACAGCCAGGTACCTGAAAATACAACTGAGGCAGAAACCAGACATCTATAGGACATTCCACACACACACCCTCAAAAAATCAACAGAAGGTTGATGCAAGGAGCCCAGCAGCTATGATAGCCCAAAAGGTCTCAACGATTAACTTGATCACTCAGGCTGCAGTGAGCTTGTATGTTCTTCACCCATGCACACCTTGGGGCCATGTGAAGACAACAGCTCTAGCTCTCCAGCTAACTGCATTTCTCCCTGTCTTAGCTACCAACAGCAGTACAGAATTAGAGACAGGGATACTTACCCCCCCAGTACCTCGTGACGACACACTGAGTAGCACGTTGTCACCTCTGTTGGCTTGACACTCACTATGCGATGTTCAAAAGGCGCTGGAGGAGAAGGACTGTCATCTGAAGAGTAGACAAGATGGTCACTGAGCTGTTTCTACACACATCACTGCACCAAGTTCATCTCCCTCACACCAATGACTTCAACCCACAGGACATGCACATCACCTTGTGTTTGCTAAGTCTAATGAAAAGTATAAACTGGCTTCTCAACTCCCACTATCCACACCTCCACAAAAACATACTCTTGTACCACATCTGTTGTCACTGTTCCTGCAGGAATGAACTCAGTTTCTCACACAGGCGTTGCTGGCTGCAGTCACTTCTGGGGCGTTGGGGCTCTAAGGCATAAGCACTGGGGGCTAACAGAAACACAGACAAGACAGCCTCCAGCAGAACTTTACTACGAAGTACGCTGCCCTCTCCCCCTTTTTCTCTTTGCAGTGTTCCTCCACCACACCATCATTCTTTCTTCTACTGGAATTCAGGCAAGCACTGAAGCATCTGGGTAAGATTAAGCATGCAATTCCTTCACTATTTTTAGAGTGGCATGCAAGTAAAGTAACTGTTGGATCTGCAGCCAGCCTAAGAAGGGAGGTGCTGAAAATACCCAAAATCTCTCAGTATTTCAAGTGAGGGATTTTTTACTGTTAACACCCTTTTACAGATGAGGAAGAAAGACCCAAAGGATCCTACCTCCTGAATCTAAACTCAGGGTCTTTAACACAGTAAACCTTTAGAAGATCAATGTCTCAGTTTATGTATTAACAGCAGGATGTTTGATTTCCTTTAAATTGTTATTTGGCAGCTGGAAAGACCAACACAAACACACAACAGTGTGCTTATAGTTATTGGTAAAATCACTAAGTTTCTCATAGCAGCAAAGTTTTTGGCAATAAAGTACAAGTTAAAGCTCCAAACATTACAGCTGTTACATTTAATCAATTTGTGGGAAGTTAAATCAGTTAAGTATGATATGTTCATGCTTTTCTAGGGTAAAGTTTCCATAAAATCTCTTCTGGTATTCCTCATTCAAAGCATTTTTAAAATTGATCTCCAGCTATCTTGGGCTGCAATTTTACATGTATTCAGCTCATCTTTAGCCACTGCTAAGAAAGCCAGACCCAGCTCAGGACATCTCTGTACGTATGTATGTTCTGGGACATACACATTTATACTGCCAGGAGACAGTACTCCCTCAAACAAGACAATCAAGTGTTCCAACAGGAACCAAGAAGAGATCTATGGCCAGTAACACAACAAAGACAACCACGAGAATCTTCCTGCAATAGTTTGGGGCTCTCTTGATCTCCGGTCTATAGCTGCTAAAGCATACTTGTTTGCATATCCCATCTTAAGGAATAAATGCTTAATCTAAAGGAAATGGATTTGTCCAAAAATCACTCACACTTCTGATCACATGTACTTCACCCCATGTTATTTTAAAGGGCTTTCCTTTTAAAGCATGTTTTAAGAAATTTCCTATTAAAAGAATTTGTACAAATGTTAATTCACCTGTTATTTAGGTGGTCAGAAATACCCATGACAAAATGTTCTTGAACTGTAAGACACAAGTAATCCACTGAGCACTGCTCCAGCTATTATCGTATACAGAGAACTTCAAACCCACCTGGATGCATTCCTGTTAAAACTACTCTAGGTGATTCTGCTTGGCAGGAGGGTTGGACTCAATGATCTCTGGAGGTCACTTCCAGCCTCTAAGCTTCTGTGATTCCCAAAGAAAGAGAACCACTTACCGATGATTATCTCATCCTGTGTGAGAAGTTCTTCACTAACTCCCAATGGCTTTGTCTCCTCTGGTGCCATTCCTGTACACTGGCAAATGTTATTTTCACTTCCCCCTGGAGATGTAGACTCAGATTCTTTCCTCTCAGAGCTGGTATCTGACATAGATTCTTTTGCTTCTTCTGCTTCCTGGTGGATTTTCACTTTTACTCCCATGCCTTTCGTAGGTTCCTTTCCCAAAGTATTCTTTGAGGTTGTAGGCTTGCATTTTAATTCTGATTTTTCTTCATCCTTTTTAGCCAATTTGGTTTTGCTCAGTAATGCCTGTTGCTTCCCTGTTTGAGGTACGAGGTCATTTCGCTTACTGTCCCCTTCGACATCTTGATTTGGCTCTGTGTTTTTTTTACTCTGTTGAAGTTTCAATTTGTCAGGAAGCTGTTCAACTTCTGCTTCTGCAGGTGTGGAGGATGAGGCTTTTACTTTAGGACTTTTACCTCTGATGTCACTTACATTTCCTTCCCTGGTCACTCTGATTCTTTCTTTCTTTTCAGTCATACGTACATTGATGGATATCCTGCAGAGCAAACAGTTGATGTTTTATGCAGATGACTAACCTTGCTTCTGTTAACTTCATGGGGGATGAAAAAAATCTCCAAGCCTCTGAAAGCAGAGACTTCTAGAGTAACAAAGAAATCTAACCCCACCAACCCTCTTAGAAAATACTCACCACACTAAAAGAAAAGGACCAAACACCATGTTGATGCCTTTTCTGTGTCCTCACCTGCACATATGCCTGCCTTCTGCTGAACACAAAAAAGTCTCACACTAGAGTGTTAATCCCACATTTGAGAGCTTACTCACTTTTTGCAGCTATTACAGTTGGTCTGATAAAATACCTTTCATCTGGCAGAGAGGGGGTAGTGATTGCTTTCACAAACTACAGACTGATTATCTAAATGGCCAACTGCTAGTACAGCTCTACAATTCCAAAGGCTTGCATCCATCCCAGTCCTCTTCCAGCTGGCTGATCTGCATAGTCAAACATCTGTGTTTATGTCTTCTGATGGGATAGCACTTCCACAGCTTTCTGTTAAGAGTTTGACTTCCATAAACTCTGTTTTCCTTGGCATTCTAACTACTAGAAAAGCTAGTCTTCCTTCATGTTGCCTAAAAAGAGCACAACTTAAAACAAATTCTCTGTGCTCCTAAAATCCATCTAAGATACCTGTGTGACAATTTTTGAGTCAACTGTGACTGCTCCAACTGTCATAAGCACACAGATTTCAATAAGGCTAAAGTTGTGAAAATAAGGCTAACTCGTGAAGCAGTTGTGAAGTAGATTTTATACAACAGCAAGTAATTTCTGATGTTATTGCCTCTTTCAGTGAAGCAACCTTATCATAAAAGATGTTATAGAAGAAAACGTTTCTGCTTTTGCATAACAAAAGCTAGAAGTTTCTCATTGAGGGCCCAAGTGAACTTCATGAGGTTCAACAAAGCCAAGAGCAAGGTCCTGCATCTAGGTTGAGACGGTCCTCATTATTAGTACAGTTTGGGGGTAAGGTGATAGACAGCAGACCTGCCAAAAAGGACTTGGTGGTACTGGTGGATGAAGAACTGGACATGAGCCAACAATGCACACTTGCAGCCCAAAAAGCCAATCACATCTTGGGCTGCATCAAAAGAAGTGTGACCAGAAGATCGAGAGAGGTGATTCTGCCACTCTGCTCTGGCGAGACCTCACCTCAAATAGTGTCCACCTCTGGGGCCCTCAACACAAGGACAACACGGACCTGATGGAAAGGGTCCAGAGGAGGGCCACAAAAATTATCAGGATTGGAGCACCTCTCCTACAAAGACGGGCTGAAGGAGGTGGGATTGTTCAGCCTGCAGACCACCTTTCAGTGATCTTCCAGTACCTGAAGTGGGCCTACAAGAAGTCAGGGAGGGATTGTTTACAACGGCCTATAGCAATAGGACAAGGGACAATTGCTTTACCCTAGAGAAAGGCAGATTTACATTGGACCTTAGGAAGAAGTTCTTTATTGTAAGGGTTGCCCAGGGAGGTGGTGGAGGCCCCATTGCTGGACACATTCAAGATCAGGCTTGATGGCAACCAAGCAACCTGATCTACTTGGGGATGTCCCTGTATAATGAAAGGGTGTTGGACTAGATGACCTCTAGAGGTCCCTTCCAATCCAGTGCATTCTATTATTGCATGATTTTCATCACCTTTAACACCCTTACATTGTGCCATGGATTCAAGTGGCACCAGAGTAAGCTGAGCAGCTGAACACAGCTCTGAGCAGTTCCATTGCTATCTCCAGACAAGCCTGAACCCCCAGGACTCTTGGGCATTTCTCCAAGCAGGGGAACACAATGTCCTTTTGATGTTCCTGTGTGGGCTTACAGACTTCATTAGAAGTTGTATTCATTTTAGACAGGCATTTACCACCCTCATGTGACTTCACACACAAAAGCATAATAGGTACCCTGTGTGGGAAGGCTGCAGCTTCCCATGGGGTTTCCTCTAGGTTCTGCCTTCCAGTTATCTGTTGGTCTCCCTGGTCCCCAAACCAGTCTTTGGGGCTCTGAAAATCCATTCAACCCCATCAGTTGCTTCAGAAGCTGCTGCCTATCTCCAAGGTCACTATTCAACACATCATAAACAACTAACACTGATTTCCAAGGGGTAAACAGCAACTGTTCCTCCACACACACCCTGTACAGGCAGAGCCTCCAAGGCAGCACTCCAGCAAGGAGCCGGGACAGACTCAATCCAGCTGTGGCAGCACAGACCACAGCTCATCACTCTAAGCTTAAAACCCACAGGGAAAGCACAGGGAGGACCCTCTGGATTTAGTGTTATTACAGCAACCAGTATAGAGAAAAAAAAAAAAAAAAATATCACAGAATTACAGAATGTTAGGGGTTGGAAGGGACCTCCAGACATTAAGTTCAGGCCCCCGACCAAAGCCAGATTACCTAGAGCGGGTTGCACATGAATGCATCCAGGCAGGTTATGAAGGTGTCTAGAGAAGGAGACTCCATAACCTCTCTGGGCAGCCTATTCCAGTGCTTCATCACCCTCACTGTAAGCAAGCCTCTCTTTGTGTTGAGGTGGAACCTCCTATGTGTTGTAACTTGTGGCTGTTGTTCCTTGTCCTATCACTGGGCTCCACTGAAAAGAGATTGGCACCATCATCTTGACACTCGCCCTTCAGATATTTATAGACATTGATAAGATCCCCTCTCAGCCTTCTCTTCTAAAGGCCAAACAGTCCCAGGACTCTCAGTCTACATTAACACAAAACTATAAACTGTATACAAAGCTGTTCCTGAACATTTGAAAACAAGCTACAGTAGTCACAGCTTTCCTCTTTCTCCTGCCACATCCTTTCACTCAGACTCAGGAGAAAAATATCTCGGGGTGACAGTCTTTGCAATGAGCCCTTTCCCTCACGAAGCCAACCTGTTGAGATGAGGAGAACTTTCTTTTATTTTGCTAATTTATTCTTAATTTACTTTTTTTTTAAAGGCTCCTATAATCCCAGTAGACATTTGCCCATTGCACTGAAATTTCAGCATCCAGTCTATATATTCACACGTACTACTACAAGTTTTCCAAGTACATATACACCAAGTACCATATGTACATGTATGTGTGTCACTTACATACATACATACACACACATATATAAATAAATTTATATCCACCAGCCCAGTCAGAAGGCATGACAGTTAAAATTTGCCATGGATTTTTTTTATTTGCTAAGTTTTAGTTGGTAGCGGTATCTTAGCTGTGAGATTTTATTGATTGTTATTGTCTGGGTTTCTTTGGGTTTGTTTTTGGTTTTGTTTTTTTAATTTAAATAAATTAAATGAAAACCCTAAATAAGTAATTCAAAAAGAAATGGATTATGAAAGACACAACATAGAAGATGTGTATATGGAAAAGATTAGGCTAGTGGAGGTTAATAAATGAATGATCTGGTCATTTACATGACCAAAAACACTCAGGAGAGGAAGTGGAACAAGATGCTTGGTTCTGTCATATACCAGTAAATATCTCAGAATCCTTTTACCCCCAAAGTTATTGAAACAGGAGTACAAAAGGAATGAGTAGTTTATAAATATCCAACTACTTGAGCTACACTAGGGCAGTCACCTTTCCACCCCTAACACATGGAAACCCCAGTCAAATAAAAAGTCTCACATACACCTAAGCCCTCAGACTCCATGGCTTCAGAGAAACTTATATGGGGTCTTTGCAGCTTTGAGTTTTTGCCATTCCCCTGGATCATGCCTCAGCAGGAACTGCCTCCTTTAAGTACCTGACTTATTTTTTTTTCCTTCAAAAGCATGAAATGGTTTCAGACCACAGAGAAAGCTACCAACAAGGCCATTACCTGGTATGTGTCACTTCACACCCTGTGTCAGATATAGCCTGGGATGTGGAGGGCACAGCTTCCTGGGATGCCGCACTTAACGATGAAGGTTTGTTTTCATTCTCCCCGAGTTTCTGATGAACAAGCTGCCTGTGGCACTCATCTAGGTGTGGGGTGCTCTCCATATCGTGTGCTTCAGCAGGAACATTTTGCTTGCCTACATAATCTTGATTTACAGAGGGAAGACCGTTGTGTTGATCCAAAGCTTTGACACCAATGTCCTTTTGCTGTTGACACTTCTCAGAGCTGTGTGTTTTGCCAGCCTCTTCTACTACTTGCTGCTGCACTGTCCTCTTTTCATCTTGGGGTTTAGAGTCAGCTTTGTAGACTACAGCACTACAAGCATTCGCCTTCTCACATGCTCCCTTGTTTTCATCCAGCTTTTTCCCACTTTCTGTCTCTGAACAAAATAAGCCATTAATAAACTATCCTTGACAACAGGGACACCAAAACAGTGAGGCAAATTAACGCATTATTCAAAATAACCTACACAGCTATGTACATCTGGAAATGTAGCAAGAACCCCCCTTTACACCAGCAGGCTTAAGATAGCCATTATTAATGCCCATGGCTTATCAGAGGTTTAACTGCTCTGCTGGCTTTCCAGCAGTGTCACCAATTGAACCTGCATTTCCACAAAGCAAATAAAGAACTGCAAGATGCAAGCTCGCTGCATCCAAAATCTGAAATCACTCTGTGGGCAAATACAGCAGGCACTGCAGATCCATCCACCTGAACCTGAACTTCTACCTGATTGGAGGGACAGAAATGCACTAAACAAGACTAACAGACACAAGGGTTGGAGACAGTATCTCTTGCAATTTTCACAAAAGGACAAGGAGGTTTGTTCCTCAGCATCTTCTCATGATAACAGTGGTGAACATTAAAACAGTGGAAATTTCTAGGGTACATTCTCCCAGGATTCAACAGACACAAGTCACTGGAAATCCAAGTTAGCGCACAACCCTGTGTAGCTTCAAGTTACAATTGTAACCATTTTCTTTATTTGTGTCTCTTCCTAAAGGATGAAGCTAAAAGTACTTAAACAATACACTAACAATTTGTGAAGACAACAGGATAACAAAGCCTGCTCAGCATCATGCTCACCCTGGTACAACTCCACAGGCATTAATAACATATGCAGATGGGCAATGAATGCTCTGACAGATGCATCCTAAATAGGAATCTAGTCCCGACATGGCAGTGAAACTTGCTGATAAAAACCAAGACATTCCCAATGTCAACATATCCCTTTTCCAGACAGGGGGAGGAGGGAGGGCTGTTTCGCATGTGTTAATGGAAAACAATTAAGTTAGCTACATGATATGCCCACTACCTTTGTAGCATGTGAACAAGGACTGCTATCCTAACGAAGCTCACTATTTCTAAAGGAAAAAAATGAATGGAAAAAACCCTGAACTGTGTAGACAAACAAAGCTCTGCTTTTAGTTTCCTCATTTGCTGATGTTTAGTGGGGATTTATCTGTGGGGACAAATCACCTTACAGAAGACATGAGAGCAACTCTATTTTCCCAGTACTGGTGGACTAAGTTACTCAGTTACATTTGAGTAATTCAGGTAGTAGGAAATAGCAGGCTATTAATTTCCAGTTTGTCTGCAGCATATTCTAGAGTTAAAGCCTGCAGCATTCCTAGAGTGATACATACCTTCCAGAGACTTCTTGCTTTCAGTTTGGGTTCCTCTGTTACTAAGCACATGCTTAGGTTTTGCACCGCTCTCCTCAGGCTTATCTTTGGCCTAAAAACAACAGAGGAACACACAAAAACAACAGTTATGTCCAAGTATATTCATTTCCCACTACACTCCTCCAACTGTGTAGGTGTTCAGACTAAGACGGACACTAACACCTCTACTCCTGAATTTTTAGTTACTGCTGTGTTTACTCCCTTCTTCCAATCTCTCCCAGCTTTTGCAGACAGGCATATTTCTAAAACAGAGTGACACAGCTCTATATATTGCCTCACTGCTTTCCAAAATTTTGACTGGCACAGGTTTTGTCTTCTGCCACCTTTGCTCAAATTAAGAACTATGGTATGAGAGAGACAGAAGAAAAAGAAATGATATTGTATTTCTGTTGCTTTTGGTCACAACCCAAAAAGCAATGTCTCTGAGCATACTGTTAACACATTTGTCTCAAAGCATCTAAAAATTCACCATTTCAGCTATGATAGTGAAAAAGAGCCTCTACCTTTATGGTAACTCCTATGTAAGTACTTGGCATTACATGTCACCTTTGGCATATTAAAGAGAGATCTATTGTCTTTTAAGCAGATTTCTGGTTTAAAGCAAATTTCTTCTTCCATTTAAGAAAGCACAAAGGAGAAGTTATTTCTAATAGCTCCAGTAAACACCTCACTCAACAGATCTGAAATCAAATTAAAGCTAAATAACAAACATTTAGCAAAAATAGGAAAAAGGTATAACAGAGTAGTGTGTAGTTAAAATTTAGTGATGAGCAGCCTCCAAACCTTATTTGTACATGCAAATAAGCAACGTTTTTACATTTCTGCAGAGAACTCTTGATTACAAGATTGCTGCAAATCAGTCCCTTCATCTGTTAGTAAAAGTGGTTAAAGATTTCATGCTCCAGTCCCACAGATTACACAGAGACATCCCTCTATCCTCTTCCCTGAAAACAAAACATCCAAAGAGTAAAAATAGTAAAGCACCATTACCATTTTTATTATAGCTCTAATCAAACCTGCAACAATGACCAGGGGACACATTATTCTTGCAAAATCCCACATGCGAAGAAAGCCTTGGATAAGCGACGGTTTAACTCTGGTGGGATTTCTGCCTGTTGTTTTCACTGGTTTGTTTGGGTTATTTTTTTGGGGTTTTTTTGAGTTAGAGGTTTGGGTCCTATGAAGCTCAATTCATAGCCTTTCATTAATGTCACTCTGACCCCGCAGTACTTTTTCCACAAGCATTCCCATGGCATCCCTGGTATGCTGTCACACCATCAACAAACAGCTTCACCCAGAAATGAAAATATGACTTCCCCACTCCCATCCCCATAGTGTGTAACCTTGCACTAAGCCAGCTTCATGATAAGCAGCATGCTGTTACAAAACAGCAAAAGTTGGAAAAAAAACACATAGAAGTTCCCTTTGTATGCAACTCCAGCATAACTGTGCAGCTACACTGCTATCACAAAACAGGCTGCAAAAATAAGACCCAAGTTAGCACATGGCTCAGTACAAGCAAATTTGTTTTTACATTCATTCTTGTTTTGCTCCACATTTCTCCACCTACGTCACACGCATACTGTACGTCCCTAATTCAAGTCTACTTCAGATGTTGCTCAGCAGCTTGTGTTTGAAGTATAGGTGTATCTCAAGGTTTTATAATTGACCTTATGCTGCATTAAAAAAAAAAACCAACCTGCTCCTGATCAGGATGAAAAAGAACAATGGTCATATTGCAAAATATGAGTTAGCAAGTTAGCCATAGAAACTTCCCCAGTAGGTATTGCCTGTCTTACAACCAAGGCAGTAGTTAGAGAGTGGGACACATCTCCACCTCATCTTAGTCCTTCAGGTCACCAAGAGCAGGACATTGTGCCTTTCAGTCTCTGCCTATCCATATTACTTGGATGAAGTTCTGACCTCCTTCAATCTCCTCTTTTGCAAATGCTACTGAGGAGGCAGTACATAATGGCTAGCTGACACCAGATCACAACAGGCTGCTACAAGTTCACATGAAACATTCTTTCGGTATCCCTCACGTTCTGCTCTTTTCACTTCGGAACTGACAATCTGGAAAAGAGGTAAGTTTAATCATCTTTACATCAATCTCCACCTGGCCTTCATCAGTTCAAGGTGTAAATCCTGCAAGTATATGTCCCCTAGCACTTTGCAATGACTGCATCAGTAACTTGTAACAATGCAACTTTAACCAAAAGGGTATCAAGCTTTTATATTTCTCCAGAAATCTACAGAACTGATATTGGAACTGTAAGCAAGTACAAGCTCCATTTCTGTGCAGAGAACTCATTGTTCTCAATGGTAATGGAAACTCTTTATAAATTCATCTAGCTCATTCATCAGCCTCTGGAACTGAGAAAGGGAAACCAGAAGAGCACTCAGAAAGCTTGGAAAGGTACACTAGCATCTAGCATAGCCCTCTGTCGAAGTAGCTTCCACCAAAACATTGTGCAGTTTTAGTGGAAACCATTTGGATCAAGACAAGCAGATACTTGGATTTAACGTAAGTTCTCATTACTGTTATCACGCCTTCAAACACACACTGATTTTTGGAACAAATACATGCATTCCAACTCTTTCGGTTTCTCCCCCTTCTTCCCTACCACAGTAGGACACAAGCCACAGTGAAAACTGAAAACTCCCATTAGCTGAAACTCATTTCAAATGCCTGTAACTTTTAGATTAAAGAATTCCAACACCCTATCAATCAAGTACCGATTTTGCCTGCTCTTCCCTCATTTTCCGCATAAAAAACAACATAGAACTTATGAACTTGCAAACACAACCCCCACTTGATCTGAGAAATGAACATTCTTGGAGTTAATAAAGTCATTGTTTCACCAAAAAGATATATCTGAAGACAACCTAGATATCAACAGACTTACACGTCTGCTCAGTAATACGACCATAAGTCAGCACAGGTTTTATAATGAGCTCTGTATTAAGGATTCACAATCAAGAAAACAAATGCTTCTTCCAACTGAAGATGCTTTCAGTATGTTGCTCATACTTTCAACTGAGGCATCAATTCAGCCACTGAATGACATTGCTGATCTTTGAGCACCAGCAACAGCTGAATTTTCCTTTACAAACTACCCCTCATACTTGTTACATGATTGCCTGGCACACTTCAGGAATCTCAGACATAAGACTGTAAGGCATATTTTGAGCTTTGGTCTCTGCCTGAGAAACCTTGAAATTCAAAGGTCACAGCAGTAAGAGCAAGACTGAGAGGAAAACCTAAATTACACATGAACGCAAGAAATCACCGGAAGAGCCAAAAGATCTATGTCATAAATAAAAAAAAGAAGAATAGTACAAAAAAACCAACCTCAACGAGGATTTCCAGCAGACTCCCCTTCTTCCATGGCACAATGCCTTTGAGAATAAAATCCACTACTTTAGAATTTTTTAATACTTCTCCCACAAATGTAATAACATTATCCAGTGTATCAACCCTTTTCTCTATTTTTGCCAGCCTTTCCTTATGCTTCAAGGCATCTAGCTGGGCAGCCTTCATCAATTTCAACACTTCTGAGCATATGCTCTGGATATCAGTCTGGTGAGCACTGTCCGAAACCTTTAGGCCTTTTATCGTTGCATCTGTCTCATCAGGAGCTGCCCAGGATACTGTTAGCTTGTTAATGCCTTTCTCTACATCGTCAATGCCTTTGTTAACTCGCTGCAGTTTGCCTGTCAGATCTTCTTGGAAGTGCAACAGTTTGTCCATCTTTTCATTCAAGAGATACAGTTTTTTGTCCATTGTACTTAAAGTGTTCACTTTTGCAGATTCTAATTTTGTCAGGGCATTTCCCTCTGCAAGGTCCAAGGTACTCACAGACATTCTGTGCAGACAACAGGATGGATGTCAGACAGATTAGGCTGGGTTTTCATTAATTATAAATTAGAAAATAAGGGTCTGAAAGTTCATCGTCTGTAGCTATTCGTACACCAGACAACTTCACTTACTGGAGTTGCTAGAGTATATCATGAGATAGCTACTGCAGAGAAGATTTATTTCTGCGTTATCTATTTCTTACTGTGTGCTTTCAATGATGGAGGTAATTTGGCACCAGACTGTATTTTCTTGGGCCTCCTTGACGTCACAAAACCATTTAAAATTCTTTGTCAAGTGGCTGTTGATAGGTAAGCATCTTAACAATTGCCAATGCCTGAGGAGACCTCTGGAGGGAGAAGGACTATATTTATGAACAGTTTCAGATCTGTGATAATGGAGAGAACTTGCTAGAGCATTTCTCTTCATTAAATAGGAAAAATATAGAAGTAGATTCAGTGGCCTTGTTCTAAGGCATTAGAAAACTCAGCTTTGCAGCATGGAGGCAGAGCACTCAGCAGACAGCGTGTGCTCTTGAGGTTGGTTGGCACTTGGATTTAAAAATAGAGTACAATGACAAGGATCTGATATACATATCTAGCACCAGCGTGTCTTTGTCAACTGAACTTCTATAATTACATCTTTCTCCCAGGGTATGAAAATCAACTGAATCAAACGACAACAACCAAAAAAAAACATCTCAAACCAAAACCAAGAAATATCTTCATGAAGGCACAGCAGAGTAAATCTGACTGAGCAACAAAACTACTGAATCATAAATCTTATTTAAAAGGATTTGTTACTGGCCTGTGTTAGTTTCTGAACTATGGCATGTACACTACAAAAAAAATAAAAGTTAGTCACTGGAGAACAAAGACAGTCACATAATGCTTGCACAGCCCCCACTGCCACAGTTCTGAACGCTTTATGAACATTAATGAATTATGTATCCTTAAAATACAGAACAGAGTGAGTCAGTCCTCTTCCCAGAGGATGAATTGCAGTATCAAGAGATAAAGCAGATTGTCCCACACCAGACATGGCATTGTGTTAAACAACTGTCTATTTCTTCCAGGTCCTTTTTCACTGCTGTATGTATCTAGAGCATGGCAGGGGAAAGAGTGGGAAAAATCCTGCTGCTGCAGGAGGTCTGATGCAACTGAACAATGGAACTACATCAAAGCCATCTGCTTTGGGATACTGAGCATCTCTGCTTCCCGTCCCATCCTCATTTTAAGGAAGGGCCACATGGGAAGAAAGTGGTGTAAATTTTACAATATCCCACATAATCTCATTTAAAAATATCAAGCATACAATGCAGTAGTAAACAGCTGTCTTTAAAGTAAAGGACATTGGCAATAAAAGCTTTGCAACTCTACTTTTTTAAAGAATCAGTTTTCAGCCAAATGCCTTAAAGTTATTCCTTCAAGCCCACAAACATGCTTGATGACAAGTACTCAAAACAGACAACATTTTCACTAAATCAAGAATACCAGTTGAATATTGCCCTCTTGGGACAAAAAGAGAAAGGTAGAGTCATTAGATTGTTATATGTGAAGTGAGACAACTTGCAGCTAATACTCCAAGTAAGGTAACCTAGCCACAGAAACTCATCTGCAGTCATATTCTTAGGCAGCCCCCACAAGCAGATTCAGGAAACAATGGAAGTACAATAGAAACACACAAAATACTAGTAAGTATCTTTTACAGATTTAGAAAGCAGTTGTCAACTTTTTCAAGTTACACTGAAAATCTACTTAATCACATCTAGTTGCTCCATCTTATCAACACACCCTTTTTACCATTTCCTTCAGCAAGTGAAAGGGTAATTGAACTTTTTTATGGTGCCTGAACTTTTGTAAAATTAAGCTCTACACCAGCAAGTAGTTTCTCATGAAAAGCATCCTATACACATGGAAGGTAATAAATCATGTCCACAGTAATCGTGCAGCAACAGACCAATTTTCACAATGAATGGCAAGCACTGAAATGGGCACTGGCTCTAATTCGGAGAAGTAAGCTCCCAGAGCAAGATGTGCCATACAGTCTGGGTAAGTCTATCCAGTCCAATAGTTGGGTTTCCTGCGGAGACAAAATCAGAGCCAGAACTGGCCCACACCTGCTTCAGAAGGCAAGAACATGACATTTAACGCATCACTCATACAGGCTATTGGTTGACATTCACTTGTACAGTAAAAGGGTCTATAAAGCACTACCTTCAAGTGACCCTGGCATGACACACTTTGATATTGCCCAGCTCACAACAGTATAACATTACTGTGGTATTAGCTCAATTAAATCTTACCATTGTATAAACTTTTTTCTTTGTCTATAGATTTAGAGATGGAAATCTGTTTCATAACCTATTATGCTAACAATCTTGCCCTGGCTTCTGTCTCCACTTCCATTTTATTCTTTTTCAAATTCCACCTAAGAATAATACTCCCAGGCAGTTGCACAGCTAAGGATAGGTTACTGAATCTGAGCCCATGTGTAGAATTGCAATGCATCTCCTGTCAAGCAGCTGACAGCTGATAGCTGAACAGATCAATTACAACATTTCATTTACATCAAAGTAATGAGATTTCTAGATAACACTGTTTAACATTTGCCCACATGGCTTAACGAGAACCTTTAAGTCCTTCCTCGAGGTTACTTTGCCTCTCAAGAGGACAGGAGAGCACCTGTTGCCTATCCACACTCACTTGACCACAGAGCTTATTCTTGCCATTAAGTCTTGTTATACACAGAAACTAATTACATTAGAAGGTTTTCTCATCATTTATCCCCCCCTCCAACTAACAGCTACTAAACTATTTTGCCATCTTGGAACAGAAGAGTGACAGTCAGTACTGCTTCCCTGGTATGGTGATAACCACAGTTCACTCCACCACACACTCCAACAAAACTCTCCTCTAGAAAATGAACAGGAAAGTCATGCTACTTTATCTGCTTTCCCTAAGCTTCATTGATTTTGTATCTAACGCAGTCAGTTCCTCCAAGCCTGCTGATTTTGTCTGCCACAAAAGCTGCTCTTGGATTCAAGAAGCCTCTCATCTATAAAATGCTTTTTCACTACTACTAGGAGCTCAGAAGACAAGTCTTAAGACTCCCTTTATAGGTGCTAAAAGCTCTTCTGTCATGGTAGTTTGCTCAGGTACAAAGTCAGTAGGGATACACCATAATGTAGAAGAGTAGCCTTGGCTCTGCATTAATGCCAACAGGAATAAAATCTGTAAAAGCAAATTCTTGTCACTGAAGCGATGCAATAGATCTCTCAGTAAAAATACATAGAGAGTAGATCTGTCACATAAGAGGTTATTTCTAGAAAGTCAGCTTCTCTCTGAAAAAAAACACATCAATACTACGTAATCCAGAGCTTGTTCTAAAACACCACAAAATCAACACAATCACTCTTGCTGACTTGAAATTTGGCTGACATCAAATTGAATTCCTCAGAGAAGTCTCTGCTTTGCCAGCAAATTGCTTTTAAGAAGATGAAAATTGCCAAACTGCATTTTGTGTTTTCTTTGTTTCCTTCCTACTTCAAAGATCTTTTCAGCTGCAAGTTCAAGAAATACCACAAAAATCTGCACAAAGAGCTGTATTAACTTGGCAATTTGTAACCATGTTTCCAACTTCACCTTTCTCAGTACCACCACTGACCATTACTATAAGAATACATTTGACTTTCTTTGTTCCTGCACTTACACTTTCAGGGTGAAAAGGCTCTTCCCCCAGCTTCTACTCCTTGTGTATACTGGCTGAACTCTGATCACTTCAAGCACAATTTTCCATTGCATTGGTTTAAGTGTTTGAAAGGTAAAACATGTGAGCACCTCAGATTGTGTCAGACCGCAGTGGAATCAACTGAACAAATTGTTCATGGACAGATGAACAAGGGGCAGCTTCCAGACACCCACAAACCATTTGACTGGACTCAAGCATGCTTTGGCTAATGACATGCACTCTTCAAAACTTTTCCCAAGTAACTGCAAAAGCAGTTACTGCCATCATTTCAAGCCTTGTGCAAGCTAAACTCTTGGTCATTGATTTTTTTTTCTCTCTCACATTTCTATCTGACAGTTGTCACAGCGGTACAACAGTAAGCACTGTGCCCAATGCTCCTTGCAAGCAAGAGTCCTTACAGGAACCTAAGAATGAAGGGATTTGTAACTTTTTTATACAAGAACACTAACTGGTATTGCTATTCCCCAAAATCACCATAACAGCACATTAAGGAAATTCTAGATCAAGTAGTCACCTGTCTCAATTAAGTCTCTTATGTGCTACATTCATCTGCTGATTTAGATCTTGCCGACATTTGACGCCACTCAAACACAAGAATAGCTTTATCAGCTCAGGCTTAGTCTCAACATAAACTCTGCTTGGAAAAGGATTCAGAATAAAAGAGTTTGTGCACAAAACCAGGTGGTTTTTCAACCTCTTTTCAGCAACCAAATACTTGCAGAGAAGCCACTTGTACTCCTTCAAGTGAATGTTTAAACAACTGGCAAAACCACAGAAAACCACATCCATTACAGATGTGCAAAACACCTCCGGCTAAATTTGTAATGTGTTCACCAGTTGGAAGAAAGACACAGTAAGCAACAAAAAAAAAGTAATTTCATCTATAAAAAAGGCAAAAACAAAAAAACCCAGTTACACTGCGTGCCAATGGAATTGCAGAAAACAGATAACAAGAAGCATCCAGCTTCTCAGAGTAAGGAATGAAAAGACTTTTTTTCCCCCCCTATTTTATGTCACTAACTCAAGATAGTTTAAGACCAGTTGAATATGAATTGAAAACCCTGAGTTAGGGCCGCAGTGGCATGATTGAAGGCAGTGATCCATTTTTCTGTCTGCACTTGATATCTCAGTACAAATATCTGGTCAAAACAGACAACCACAGCACATTTGGTGCAGCCATTTCCATTTGTAGAACAGTAAGTACCCCCTAGTGCTTCTCTACAAGGCTTCTATCACAACTCAAGTTCTGCTTCTGAATCATCTTGCTACTTCAAATCAAACAGCCAGCAGAATCCATAGTATTAATTTTAAGCAACAACACAGAAGGTTCTTCTCTGCACTCACAACAAGCTCCTAAACCAAAAAACTACTAAACCATCAAATTAGCAGTTCTATCAGATTAGTGACAAATTAACCTCCACATGCATTGCAGAGACAGCTGTAGTTTAGATTCAGATGCATGGACTGTCAATACTAAATTAAAAAGAAACAGCATCAAGTCCTGGCACTGCAAAGCAAAAAAAAAAAACAAAAACAAAAAAACCCAAAACCCAAAACCAAAAAAAACCCCACACCACAACACTCAGAGGAAAATAAATGAATAACACTGCTAATAAAAGATCCAGGATATAAATGGTTTGGATTTCCTATAAGTTCATACCATAGAATTAATTCAGTTGGAAACATGCCCTGAAATCACCAAGTCAAATATTGAGACTATTTGTCACTAAAATGTAGTAAGGCAGTGCCAGCCACACATCCAGTAAAAATATACCAAGATCTAGTGCAAGAAATTAAGAGAGTAGTTACAACACCAAGCTGGATGCTCAAAAGACTGCAGTAACTCTGCAGAGAGGTCAGCATGTTACACTTGCCAAGAGTCTCCACACAGTCCATGAAACTGGTGAAAGCAGAGGTCCCTCACACTTGCTCAGCCACAAAAGGAGTTACAGGAAAATTTTGCAGTTTCTCTAAACTGAATCTAACAAAGAATGGATGTTATGAAATGTTCCACTGACCATAACCCAATGAAAAGTCCAATAAATCAAGTTCCGTGCTCCACAGCAATGACTGGCAGCTGTCTAGCTGACTTACCAGGACAAACAACCACTGATGACCATGGTAAGAACTGCTTCATGGAGCAGAACAACCCAAACAGTCATCTGAAAACTTTTTTCTGGCACCTGCTCTGGACCAGATGGTCTTTTGAGGTCCCTTCCAGCCCGACATTCTATGATTCTATCAGTTATGTACAAAGCAAACCAAAAAAACAAGAAGGTCAGTCAATAAATTTGTAGCACGCAGTTTTGCCTTTATGGCAAGAGAGGTCAAGGAAGATTCAATTCAACTTAGGTTAATTCCTAAAAAAGTGCTGAGAGTTAACCAGGACCCTGCAACTCCCCACACTGAGCTTCTGGGTGACTTCAGTTGAAACTGTAAACAGGAACCCAGCAAGAAAATACCCAGACCAGAACTATTTATAGAAGAAGGGCATTTCTTTGCCATCCTACCCAGTTCCATACAATACTAACGAGCATGCAACATAGTGCTGGAAGGGATTAAACCAACTGAAAAGCAGCAGTCAGGACAGTACATATCTGAAGTTAGAGGCATGAATAAGAACCCCAAATAAGTGGGATGAGCCACAAAGCACATGTACTGCTCAAGGTAGAATGCCAAAATGAGGACACAAAGGAAAGAGTGAAAGGTGAGCCACAAATACAGAAGACAACAGCAAGAACGAAAGTGCTAGGTCCTGCTTTCTCGATTCAGCCATGAATGGTGAAAACAAAGCTGTTCTGACACGTCAATGTGTGGTCTACTACTCTAGTTTCTGGGATATGAGCTACGTGAAAGTATACTCAATAGAATATATTTCAACTGGAAACCACTATACACTGGTGCAAAATTTAAGTTGTAGCATACACAACCTTTGTCTTGGGTTCTCACAAAGCCTAGGAAGACAGTGTTAACTACCGAGATACTCAGAAATATTCCAAACCATAAGTTTTTGTAAAAATCCCAACCTTTCAAAATAGCTTACTATTGCCAATGATTTTTTTTTTTTTAAGCCTGCCAAGACTGGACCCAAGATTGGCAGTTCACAGAGCCTGGGATACTAGATCTGTCTGCTGAGCAGAACAGTGACACTCCACGTAAACATGAGTCTGAATTGCAGCTGCAGCTTGATGGTCTCTAACAGGCCTATCCCAGCAACTCTGTAATCCAAGCATCAAATAACTAAAGCAAAACAAGAGGCAACCATTCAAAGAGATTAAAAGGTAATTTGTTTTTGCATGTCTTGCACTGCACGTAAACAAGAGGTGACGATGTGAACCATGAGTACCTGAGTAGTTCCAAATAATACTGACACAAGACTGCTAGCAACAGTAAGTTTGAGTAGCAAAATCAGCAAGATGTTGACCCTATGCCCAAAAAGAGTGGAATGCACATCAGCTACCACAAATGAAATAGAGGAATATCATGTATTACCTTAATGTGAAGGACCTGATTACTTTGGGTATCTCATTAAGTGGCCACATCCTAAAATACAAGTCAGCTGCAGCAAATCAGCAAAGGAAAGCAAGAAGCACCCTCAGTTTAAAAGGATTCATGCAGCTGAACAAAGATGTTCAGCTCACAGGAAAGAACAGCTTGAAGGAAGCAGAGGCAACTTGGTCTTCAAGCACGTTTGAACACTCCTATCATTGCCTGTCCCACAGATGATCCCAATTCATTCACAAAACACTTCATCATATTGCTTGTGCATGAACTATACACTCCACTGTACCTGTGCAGTTGTACGAATTTCCAAACCATCCGCAAACATGCTCAGGCCACTGTTCACAGAGCTGTCTAGTGTTATGAGCCCTTCCACAACACCAAGATCAGCTGAGCTAGCCACTTACTTGAGCACAAACAAGCAGATCAACAAGTACCATGCCAGAAAGACTGTCAACATACAAACAACAGGTTACTCACTGCAGCCACTGAAATCAGAAGTGCATATACTCATCAGCTCCTGCTGAAACAGGCTCAAACCCAACTTATAGGCTGCTATTCCACATAGAAGTGAGCTCTCACCACGGTTAACGATAAGCTTACAGATAAGAGCAGCTCTCACCAACTTCACTAAGACCTGCACACATGGTCCAAATCACTATTTATCCTCACATAACTCTGGGCTGCTCGTATCATCCAAAAGCATCCTTCCCTTGACCATGTTCTGTGAATATAAGTGCTAGCTTTGTGATCAAAACAAAGAATGATTTTCCATGAGGTAAACATGAGTTATGTAAAGTAGTCAGAGTAATGTGATCCAATGCAAGATACCCAAACAAAACTTATTTTTGATTCTTATGTCACTGAGAACCAGGAAACCAATAAATCTAACTAAATTTAAAGCTGTGGAGCTTAACATGCTTTCAGAGAAGTACCATTATCACTACTTTTACAGACAGGGAAATTGAAGCAATCAATACTGAAGAACTACTCAGTCACAGAACAGATCGACTACAGAGAAACACAAGATAGTCTGTATCTCATTACAGCCTTTTTATTATTACAAAAATACTCTGATCTGCACAGAGCCAAGCTATAGAACATAATGTAGGTAGACAACTGCAGTATTAACTTTTTTCCCCCCCCCCATATAAAACCTTGGGTCATTTGCTTTGATGGTTCTAAAGCCACCTTCTTATAGTCCTTTCTGAACTTTTTAATTAGAGCTCCTCCCCCAACAAGTAAAAGGAAACTGGCACACATTTTAGGCTTAGTATCTTTCAGGTTTAATCTTGATGTCTTTGAAAAGAAATGGGCATCAACAATTTAAAAACACCATTATCTGTTCAATATGAAGAACGGTCAAGTAGTATATTCAAATTAATAGACTAAAATGTTTTCCTGCTATGTTCCCATAAATAGACAATACATCATGTGGCTACAGGGAGAACAAACATATCTAGTCTGAGCCACTCTTGTTTATGCAGTAAATGATAACTTATATTGTACTCATGGCTACACTAAATTCACTACATGACACCGCATTAATTTAAGGCTTCAGAACAATATCCAACATGTTGAAATCAGGAATTTTGTCCTTTTCTTCAACTGCACCAGAATTCATTTTATTTAGGTTGATTGAGGTCATTTATTCCATAGGGTCTTTAAAGAGTGAAGATGAAAATGAATATAAACTTTAAGAAAGCCCATTACAGCTATTATTGAATGAAGGACAAGGAACTTCTTTCTTCAGAATTTTGGAAGAGAATGGTCTTAAAAACTCCACAACAAGCTGATCCATTCTCCTTTAAAATACAACTCCTATAACCTTTTTTTAATTGCTTGAACATTATTATATGTACATCGCAAATGGAAGCAAACTGAAGAAAACAGAGTTCCCCCTAGACTTCCTGACACTGAAGCAACTGAAACTTAACTCCAGGGATATTAGGGCACAGTGGTTTATGAATAGCTAACAATGGTTAAAAAGCAGATTCCAACCCTCTTTTCCACCAGTGACTTGTCTATGTTTCTCTCCTCTTGCAGGGTTTGCTTTCACTTTGTTTCTTCAGATAGAATGGGGTTCCGATGTCACAACTTTTAAGTATTGCTACAGAGCACACGTTTGAGGTATTAAGCATCCACTGCTCAATCTTAATGCACTGCTTTTACCACAGGTAAAGGGGTTCCTGCAGAATTTGGTTCCTCTTAAGATCGTTTCAGCATGAGTCTTTTCAACAGATTGTCTTAAACTGAGACATATGACAATCAACATCCACATAATTTGAATGGCAGTCTGACATCATGAACTACAAATACATCTCTTAGAAAGTAAGTTAGTAAGTTTTACATGTGCCAAGACGCTCATGAAAAATAAATTTATTTACAGAAGTGAAGCCTGCAGTCATCATTTAAGAAACACCTCCCTGAAATCAGCAGGTGTTCTGCAAGCCAGACTGCACAACCTGGCCAAGAACATCAAACAAACAGCACTTCACAACAAGCACCAGTACTGCGCCATCTAGAAAGTTCTAAGTTTCAAGCTGGACTCAAAATAAACCAGCAAGGAATCCCTTACCGTGAATTTCTTTATGTAATCAGAAACACAAAATCCTCCCATGCTCAAACGAAGGGATCTGTGCAGTGAAGTTTCTTGATACAAAGTACCCATCCTGTTTGACTCCTGCTGTGGTCACCCAGGTAGCCTGCAGCCTTTTACTGAATAATGCTGTACTGCCTCCCTGGATCTTACTAGAATTCTGCTTGTGTGATAAACTAGGCATTTCATTTTATCTAACACTACACCAGGCATTTCAATCATTTCACTTCCTTATCAGCAGTACTAAGTTCTATCTGTATCCCAGCAGCTCACTTCCTGAATTACTGATAACAGCTACTATAAGGCACGGAAACAACAGAAGAGGACAGACAAAACTCTTGAGTCACTAAGGAGTCCTTTCTTAGCATTTCTCTGTTATTTTGATCAACTTACCTTTGCTTTAGCTGTAACTCAAATGTACATTTGCTTCAGCCAAGCAGTGACAACACTGCCATTTATCCAACTGCTGTTCTTTTTTAAACAGTAGCACTGATTATTGCTGCAGCTTACTTTAACATAATATGACTATTACACACACAGGCATTTATGTTATTTCCAATTTCTTAAGCATAGGAACAGCAGGAACAAAAAAGGACAAATATTCATACTCCATCAAAATTCACATACCTATTTATCCCTTCAATGCACACAGTCATTCACTTCAGTCTATAAAATAGCTTACAGTCAGAAGTACTCTCGCAAGTGTACATAGTCCTGAAGTCCATGTAGGCATACTTATGAACCCCTAGGATTTAGATTTTTTTCTTCTACCTACATAGATTAATAAAAAATCATGATGAACCCAAATAATGTTCCTCCTCATGTATTTAGTCCTCAGATAATGAAGATCTTTTCATTTTGCCCTGTGTAAAACACACTTTTTTTTTTCTGGATGAGTTCTTACCTATACTACTGTGTCAGTGGAGTACAAACATACAAAGACAACAGATACCAAGGTGCTGGATGACCTCAGAAAAAGTTCTGGAGAAGTAGAAGCAAATCTGTTTTCAATTTTCATCTGTGTTCCCTTTCCCACGCTGTCTACTAGCTGCAGAAGAATTAGCTCTAATTATTATCTACAAGTGACCTAATACTAACCTAAATCCTACCAAGCATAGGTATACAAAATGATAGCCACTTAGTACGAATCAGCAACCTTGGAGCAGACAGACAGGGATCTCAGCCAGCGGTATCTGGGCTTAACATGAGCCGTATCTTCACTGTTTGAAATTAAAATATAAGTGTCTTTTCCCATGGGCTGAGTGCACATGCACTCTCCTCTGAAATACCCAATCAAGCAATGGGGATAACATACTGTACCTTTATCATTACTATCTAAGTGATGTCAGGTCCAGAAGTGTGGGTATAGATCTGGCTACCCCTCTCACAGCAAAAACAAGTGCTTCATTTCCACTTGGGTTTGTACAGCAAGATAACCAATATGCTGTTAAAAAACAAAATAAAACCAACGTGAATACAGACAAAAATCACTCAATTAAGGTGGATGAGGAACTCTTGCAGGGTAAAAACTAGGGAGATGTCGTCCATGCTTGCTGTGCTGCAAGATTTTTTTTTAATGCCTGGCAGGAAATGTTTTTCAGGCATTCAACAAACAAGTGAAAAGGCAAGGAGCTGCCTGGGGTAGAGGACTATTTGACTACAACTCACACAGACAGAGCCATTCTATGAAGAGTTTAGTACTCTAACATCCTGGTAAAGGGACATAAGAAATATGAGGCTGCCTGAGACACCGGACTAAAGCCTTCAGAAACGTGAGGTCAGTCTCAACTGCCAGACCGCTGCATGATTTCTGTCTCTGTGACTTGGCTTTTCCACCTATAAAACTGAGTTCAACTCCTCCCAGCTCACAAAATATCTTCAGAGCTTTGGAATCTGTTATTACTATTCCTTCCTTCAGAAGGTAAAACCAACTCATAAATCCTAGGTTAGAACCACCTCAAAAATTTCAAAGTGTATCAGCTATCTCCATAGAGCAGTACAGGAAAACTGGTGTCTTCTGAGCAGTAAGCACCGAGACTGCTGCGGAGCCATTTTGCCTGGATACAGCAAGATTGCACACCTTGTGGCAGTATTTTAAGCAGTATTCCAAGCATTTGACAAGGAACATTATCCAGTCACTCTCAATGGAAAAGGACACTATCCACATAGGTACCAAGTTCTTGAACATGGCCTTAAGCTTCTTTATTGACACTTAACTGATAATATTAATTTAAAACCCTTACTGTAGATCCTAAGAAAACAACCAATACTGCAGCTACTCAAAAGGTGCAGTACTTAAGAGATGAGCTGGGAGATCCCTAGAGTCATGGGCTGGAAAAAAAAAAAACCAAAACATTTTTAATACATATGTGACATTCAAATAGCACAAATAATCATGTTGTTACTCCAGCTTTAATAAAGAGAAGCTATTACTTAACGTGGCAGCAGAGGCATGTACAGCATGTAAGTGCCATGCCACAGGGCAAAGCTTGCATGACAAACGAATCCTTTAGGAAATTTGGCAAACACTCCGGAACAAGAGAGGCTCAGAATCTGCAACCTTCTATTAGCAGACCTAAATACAGCACTGCAGTGTAACACACCTTCTACAGTGTTTTCATTAAGTAATACAAAGAATACAATTATAATGATGACCTTCACTGACTACAGGTTTTCTCAATTTTACCTTCTCAAAACTATAAATTTGGAGCTTTTCTCTCACATTTTCATTTCTGATCTTATGATGTCCATTCTGGATTGTTTTTAGAAGAACATTAAAGTAACAAATCAGTAACATCAATATAACATTCAATCCAAACCACAAGACAAAAATAGTCTACTTCTCCTAAACTTACATGTATAGAAAATGGGCAATGGACACAGGACTATGTATTCTTTAGTACTAGGGAATAGTCAAGTGGATTTTACACACAAGGAAAAGAAATCAGAGTTTGGTGCCTTGCCCTAAAACACTATGAACTAGAGACAAGGAAAGAGCTGACTGTGAACAAGTATTCTAGTATAAGCTTCGTAGAAGAAATACAAAACTTTCCCAGAAATCATGCAAGTAGCACACAACAAATTAAAATGAAGATCGAGGTTAGTATTTCAGCTTTTAGAGTGACTTTTTGAATCTGTTAACCTTAGTCTCCAAAATTCCTTTCAAAGCAAGAGTTGTTTTACAGTTAAAGCAGTGCATTTGGAGTGAACACCAAGAAAACGAAGAAGGTAATGTCAAGAGGTCATCAATTATTACAAGATTCCACAGCCAGCTGCTGACTGCACTAACTACATAGCAAAATGAAGGGGCTCAGTATTTGAGGTGACCTCTCATCTCTCATCATCAGCCTCCATGAACTGGGAGGAAAAGCATTTTTCCGCAAACACACGTTTACAGAGAATGCATAACCTAAACAACATTTGTTAGTTGCAACTGTTAACATGGCAGTTAATACAGGTATCTTGCTTCCTAAAAATAAGAAACAGCTTCAGTCCCTTGGCACATTTCTTTTACACACTGAAGAGTTACTTCAGTATTTCAGAGACTTCTTGTCATTAATTATCAGAGGCAGGGAGCTACTAACACTGATGTAATCCAGTCCAACTTCTTGTGACTATGTCCAAAACATCTAACTGAAGGTTCACAGCTCTTTTCCAAACAGGACTGCCAAAATCTACCAATAACTTACCCTTTCATTATGCTTCCATCCATGCAACAAGCTGGAACTGAATGCCAGCATACAGGAGCGTTCCCAGGGAAATGTACACAGAATCAGTAGGCAGAGTAATGACATCAGAAACGTCCAAGTCCCCTTCTATATCTGATCAGGACAAGTATTCAGGAGTCCGTGAAGACTGACTGATGAGGCATTTTCCAAGAGCAGTCAATTCCTGATTGACGCTGTGCCAGTATCAGCACATTTCTAGAGTTGCTCCACTCACAATGGATTAGTATTAAAGGCCAGGTCTGAAAGCCTCCCTGCCTCGTTAATATTAATTTTGTATTTTAAATCCCCTTTACACAAGGGCTCATCCCCAAGGCTAGAAGCCTCAAACTACACTCCATTTTTAAACCTGCAGTATTCACTCTCATTGTTTCAGAAGGAAAACACTACCAGAGACAGTTTTAGATAGGCTGCTTTTAAGACAATAGTATCTGAAGCCTTGTTTTAACTTCATTAGCCCATAAAGACACTAAGACTAATCCTACGTGCAATGCACAAACCCAACTAAGAGCAGATTTTCATTCTTTCATTATTCTTTTCTTCCAGCTGCCAAAGCCAATGGGTATAACATCTGCAGCTGAATAAACTCAGAACAAGCAACCCACCTGGACAACACTTCAAAAATAGCTGCAATCACCATAAAAACACATTAGAGGACACAACTGACTTAGTATCTACTTTGTCTCCTGGAAAGGATGGTTAGATGATTTTGCAGTCAAAGCTTACCACATTACAGAGCCAACCTGGCTTTGATGGTTGTAAAAAAAAAAGGTAGAAGGATAACAGATTCACATCTTCTCTGTAAGGATGAACATTCACTTTTTGTTTTGGTTTTGTATAACACAGAGCCTTGTTACACAGATCAACACTGCAGGCAGCAACAAAGAAGTCAGATGTTGAGGTGGAGAGCATGCACACCCTTCTAGTCTCCACTACTGAAGAAATGAACAGCAAAAAGAACAAGTAAGACAAACTTCTCTAGTTTTACCTTGCAAAGAATCTGTTTTAACAGAGATTTGACGTTTGGAAGCCTGTTATTAACACGGGAGAATAATGGTTCACAAAAACCTGAAACCAAAGGAATTTGACAACATTGCTCCACCTTCCCTCAAAAAAGCCTGCAGTAGTGAAAAGAGCCTATCAAGCACATTTCCCAGAAGCAGACTGTTAGTAGTATTGGATGGTAGATTTTAAATCAAGCTCTTACTTCTCACACACTATTCTGTACTTCATAAAAACCATTAACTCACACTGTCTTGCCCACTCTGAGACAGCCATGAAGTACTGCAGGTAATTACCACCTCTCATTTCAGTGGTCCACAAACTGGAGAACACATCAGTTCCATAAGTGCCATGAAGTACACATGCAGCACCAAAACTGCATATCCAATGAACACATGTGGAAATCACACCCATAGGATCTTTTATATCTGACTGTAAAATTCAGAGGTAAATCTTTTCAGCTGTAGTTTTTACTCTGGCTGTATGGATTGGTGACTTTACACTGAAAGTGTGTGTGTAAATAACTAGGTTCATTCTAGTCCTTCAAAAACCTTCTTTACAAGATGTTTCCTCATCTGAAAAACGAGGATTTGCACTGTCAATCCCACTCCCAGTAATGGTCTTGAATCTTGTTAATGTTTTACATTGTGTCTCAATTAGTTTCCCACAAGCCCAGTAAACTCACAACTAAGGATACAGATGGGGAAGCCCAAGCAGAGAAAACAAAAAGAATATAGCCTCTGGAGAATTAGCATCCTGAAACACTGAATTTTTAAGTAAAAAAGAACAGCTCAATTCTGAGGACAGCTTGAGTAATGGTATCCTTACTTTTCCTACAAACGAAGCAACTCTCCTTTGTTCTCCAAATTGCTTTCTCTGCCATAACATTCTATATAAGGTATTCACATCTCTCACCAATAGCCCTCACATACTCATCTTTAAATCCCATTATTCTATCCTTCTGCATTATCTATTATATATGGGTTCAAAAAGGAAAATCTACAAGAGCCCTAGCTTGGTCACTCTGCTCCCTGTTTCCTTCTTGTGTCTAGAATGAGCCACAATTATCTTCCTCCCTCTGCTATATAAGGAAACTCTACTGCAGCTACAACACTGACTAATAAAGAGAACTGCATGCCTGAAATTCCAGAAATTGAGATTAATGTAATCATAACAGTCTGCCAGTGGTTTTTCAAGTCATTATGCTTTTGAGTATTATTGCAGTCAAAGACTGCAAGCTGTCAAAAACCCCTTAAGATACCACAGTTTGATCAGCAAAGAAGCAGCAGCCAATTGACAGGCAGTAAACACCAGCCTCACAAATGTTTAATCTCAACCCACCTGTTAGTCTCGCAAAATATACCCACATATTATTGTGTGACTTTCTCAGATTCCCCATGTTCTTAATTAATCTTGTTTCCCAATAATGCCTGGGTAGCATAGGTATTCAAAACAGAATGTGTCCCCTATTATTTTCTAGTCGCTGTGTTCTAATTTTTGATCGTTTTGCTTTCAGGTTCTTGTAACACATTACAGAAAATTTTTTTATAAGACTGATCATTTTATGAGACAGATCTTCCTATGTACTATTGCCATCTGTCTCAAAATCAAAATTGATGACCTGTATTCCTTTTCTCTTCCAAACCCTGTACTCCTTTAACCTTTTTTTTTTTTCCTGAACTACATTTAGATGCATACGCATGAGCTGTGAGTAAACGTGAGCTTCACTGTTGCTAAGTAACTGTGGGCCAGTAGATAACACTGTGAATGCTGCAAGCAACATAATACAAGTTGCCAAGTTTGTGATTTGGTAAGTGCCAACAAACATAAGCTAAATATTTCAGATGACTCTCAATTTTTTCCAAAGGACATGAGCAATAATGAAAGAAAAACAGAAGTGACTAGACTCATGAGTAATCCTACACACTGTGAGACACCTTGTCCCGATCAGCATAGTTAGGCTACTCTTCAGAATTCAGCTATTAGTATTTATCTAAATTGGGCTTCTTTCTCAACTTCCATTCAGCCCATTCTTCACCACTTTGAGGCACTTTATTCAAAACACTTCTCTATAGAAGCATTAGAAATACATTATACAGAATTTTATTCATTCAATTATTGCTTTAAAAACAACTTCTTGAAAGTCTTTAATTTACTATCATGACCTGTCATTGCAAACAAACGAAAAAACCCACACAAACCTCAGTCACCTCTAACAATTCTAAAATTCTAATGCTCATCTCCAAATCACAAGATCACAGGGTGTCAGGGGTTGGAAGGGACCCAAAATGATTGAGTCCAAGCCCCCTGCCAGAGCAAGACCATAATCTAGCTCAGGTCACCCTGAAACGACATCTCTTTTTCCACAGAACTAAGTAGCAAAACTAAAGGATTTGGATTCCAAATCAACTCTTGGCCAAGACTCAGTAATCTCCATGTTTTAAGTATGTCACAACTTAGTGTATCATTTTTCATTCTGTCTTAAAGAGCAGAGATGTATTTCTCAAGATAAGAAGCAATCAACCTCCACAGTTCAGAAAGCTAAATTGAAACACAATTATAGCTTTGTTCTTACTCTACAGTAACATAAGTTCCTCAGTGAATTGTAAAAACTTAAGCATTGTAGTTCTAACTTCATTAGAAGTTACAGATCAACATTTCACAGTTTTAATGCAGCACTCCAGCTGACAAGTCTCAAGCTAAATAGATAGCTATTCTTTTTACATTCACACCTTTCCTCTGACTTCTGTCTTTTGTTCAAGATAGAACCTGCTCTACTTTCAAGACACTGTGTGGTGTCACAAGACATATTTAATACCTACTGCATCTCTTACACGTTATGACAACATGGATCTAAAGATTCATGAACTATGCTGTCAAACTATCATTTTACTGAAATTAAAATGTCATTTAATACACCAGATTTATTTTAATTCCATGAAGAAATAAACCTCATCAATAAGCATTACTTTCAAATACATTACAGACTACCATGCAGAGCCTGTAAAATCACTGTTAGGACTCAGTATCATTTATTCATTTTGCTGAAGAACAGCAGTCCTCATTCACCTCTTGCTTCAGCTAGCTCAGGTACCAGAGATGAAGCACTTCTTTGTTGGTGGTGACCATCAAGACAAGGGGTCCAGACCACCTACACAGTATACTCCAGGCGTGCATCTCATCATTGTGTGTGCTCATGTGTACAGAAGCACATATGTTCAACTCCACAACTTCTCCAAATAAAGTAACTCTAATGTCACTCTGAACATTTTTCTTTTTTAGCACGAAATTTTCAATAAAATATTTGTAAACTGCTTATTCAAGACAAAACAAAAACCCATGAGACTTGGGAAGTTGCCAGACAGTATTTGTACTCAGGGTATCTGTAATGCTCACTGATCTTAACAGCATTGTCCACAATTAAAAGTAGGATTTTTCAATCCTTATGGCAAAATTAAAGACTAAATTATGACTAAGAGAAATAATGCATACTAGGAAACAAAAGGCAGTTAGGTAACTTTTTATTAGATGGAGTTCAGGTTCTATGTACAAAGCTAAGTAGTACCCATCAAAGCAGCTTTTGGGGAGTGGGAAAAAGATGAAGGAGGGGTATCTGATCTTTTTTCCTTGGGGGATATGCTGCATGATGACAATAAAGTATACAGAAAAAACACGTTTTCGGTTTAAAACACTTTTGTGAAAGCAGGTTTGGGTTTTTTTTTCTGGAGTAAAATAAAACCATGCACAGAAAAAACAAAAACAAAAAACACCCACCACACAGAATAAAATCCAAACAAAGGCAATTACAACAGAAAAACAAAACCACAGATTCATTCATTTCCACTGCCTCCTGCCTAATCAATTTCTTGTTTTTCACTTAGACCGCACTTCCTAATGAATAGCTATCAGCTGTGAACAACCTTTTTTAGAGAGTAGATAAAAAGCCCAAAACACTCTCTACAGATGGTTTCAGTTCATTATGAAGTCACAGTACCTACTGCGTATTCTGCAGTGTCTGATCAACCACAAGGTGGCATTCTCAACAGAATAATTGCTTAATTAGACAATTCTGAGGCAGCCAGATTCTCGAATTCTGTTAACACTAGTGAGTTTTGGAAGTGACAGCATGAAAAAAAGAGGGGAAAGTTTTTCTACGACTTATTAGAGCTCTCTCACCAAACAGGATAGGTATATAACTGAGGAAAGCAACAACTTGAAATCCTATGGTCACTTGCCAGAATCCACAAGTGAAGTAAGTAGGAAGCCTACTACAAAACACTGATGATATTGTTAATACTTTGAAGGGTAAAATTGTTTTCAGACTCACCTGAAAGCACTGGCTCAACTTGTTAATATCTGTTCTGCTCTATGCTCATAATAAGCAAGAAATGAGGCATAACAGCTACAGGTAGTCCTGGTACTGCAGGATTACTAACAGTCCAGTTACTTCAAGGTCAATTTTTTGCAAAAGGGACTTATTTTGTGCTCCTCAAGACCATTCCATGATGCAAAGAGCATGTAGTTCCAGTGCTTATAAGATCTGCTTAAAACACACACTCCTCACCCAAACAAAAACACTTGCACAGAGGCACCCAGAGATACAATATCAGTATTTCCACATGTTCATGCACATAAAGGAATCATGTCCTGGAAACAGCAACTCAAAAAGGCTTAAGCTGTACAAGAGTTTACAGACAGCTTTCTCATTACACTGTTTAATCACAGGTTATCAATACCTCAAAGGTTATGAGTACCACAAAGAAGTGAAGTCAAGCACCACATACTGTTAAGTAATAAGATATTAAGCCTCCTTGACAGTACAGTCCGAGATACAAAGAACAGACACAGTGCTGATAGTAGCCTACATAAGTAGCTGTTTCACAAAAAAAAAAAAAAAAAAAACACACACCACCCAAACCATAAAACCTAGAAAAACATAAATTAAAAAAAATCATTGAAAAAATTAAAAGCACTAAACAAAAACAACCCTAAGTCCTTGTTTGGGATCTGATATTTGAAGCAAATACCTCCATTCTAGTCTCCCACTCTGTAAATCTTGCAGAGTGATGATAGGTGCAATAGGGTGATGATAGTCTACAAAAGTACTCCACAATACCTTGTCCTACTTCAAATTTTTAATCAACCATGACAGTATTAGAGTAAAAATAACAGGAAAATTAAAGATGTTAGTAATATTTTACCAGAGAAAACTTCACCTTCCCTGAAAGTCCTATGTATGTTAAGTAGCTTCCTTAAACTATTTTTTATTAAATTGCCAATTGAAACTTCAGAGCTCCTTGATCTGGACAAATTAATTATCTCTACCAATTTTCACAGCTCAAGAGCTAACATTATATACAACTGACGTCATCTACTTTTAGTGAGGACAATCAGTAATACCCATTAGCAGGCTTTTAAGCTCATGTTAGGTTGGAATGAGTGATACTCTAAAGAAAAAAAAATTCTTTCAGTGTACTTTCACTGAAAACGGAGTACTATGCTTTCTCTAGTATCAATAGTAAGAACGCCTCAATAGACAGTAGCTGTCTTTAGAATAAGACTGCCATCTAGTAGCAGAATAGGGTAAATGCAGAGAAATAGCAAGATAGAAAGTCAACTGTGAGCCTGCTTGACGATCTGACATTCTGCTACAAAGAGCTATAAACACTGGAAGCATAGTTCTTCAGCGAAAAATAAGTGTCAGGAAACAACTTGCTAGATGGTGGTTTATAAATAGGCAGTTCTCTATCATTCAGTTCACAACATACAGTTTACCTAGTCGGGTAAGCAAACACATAGAGGCAGCATAGGAATATTTTTCTGGTGATAAAATATTTGGTATTTTTTCAAGGTAATTAAAACCCCTGCAACCCAATTCACGTTTTCTGAAAGAAAACTACTCTTCTGTGTGAGGTTTCATGCTACAAAATGCAACAAAACCAGTTAAGTTAGACTGAACCACAAAGGCATGCAAAGGCAGGGCCTAAAAAATCTTACATTGATCTACAAAGTCAAAAAAAAAAACAAACCAAAAAAAAACCAAAAACCCACACTTGGGATAAGCAACTTCCTGGAGTGTTACTATATTTATTCTCTGCTCTTGGAAACTATGCAGTTTCCAAGTATGTGTGTGCTGCAGTACACAGGATTTTACTCTCTCATCATTTAGCTGTCACTGGTTTTATTTTAGTTTCATAGATAAAGAGCAAATACATTTTGCAGCTACAACCTACAATTATTTGCCATAGTGTTTCACCCTCTGATCATTGCTAGTGCACAAATAGCTCTCAAAATGCCATCAAGTTGATGCCTATTTCACGCAGCGCAGATAATTTCCAGTTCAGTCACTGAATATGTTGCAAGAAATCCACATCATAGCACACCACAGTTACGGAGTTACCAGGGCTTTTGGAAGATTTTTAAGTGTCCTGTCATATATAGGAAATGTTTGTTTGTGATTGGTGGGAAGATAAAGTCAAGACTCCTGCTTTGCGAGATCCACTGGTGAAAAACCACTTCCTCCCCTGGCTATGTTTAGGGCCACCTTCTTCCATCACGGCTTTCTCAAAGAACCTTCAAGTCAGCAAGGGAAGAAGAAAAGCAGGAAAGAGTTCACAGTAGAGACCTGATGAAGACAAAGGGAAGTAGTACAGAAATAGAACTCAACTACTGCTTAAAGAGTCTCTACCAATAAAGGAGAAAAACTATTCTTGTGCTTTTGAGAGGTATGAACATATTTCCCATACTTACTGGAAAGAGCACTGAAAGTCTTAAGTTAAATTTTGTTACATCTAACAACATAAACTTCAGTCCTCAGAAGATAGTTTTAATTCCATGTACAGGAGCAGAAATAAATTGATACCTGTAGTAACACAGGTTAGAGCACTGAACAGACTGTATTAGTATTCTCCTTTAATCCTCCTGATCATTCTAACCAAAGCAGCAACACAAGCCTGACCTCATCCTTAAGCTTTCAAAATTAGAATTTCCCTTTAGTCATTCTGACTTTAATAACTTACCATGCAAACACATCCTCTATCCTGAAGAGTTACTCATCTGTCCTTACTATTGGTATCTGTGACAGGCTACAATTCTGGAAAGCAGAAGTCTACACGATGTAGGGAAGTAGGCCTTGTGTTCACAATTCCTCATTTACTGGAACAAAGACAAATGTATATTAGCAGTTTAAGTGCATTTCCACACCCATCCCTCTCATCCAGTGTTAAAAAGTACACCACTCATTCTTTAGGAGTTAAGAATTAAAAATCACTTCCCGTATTTCCTGCTTCTGTTTACAAAGTTTGCATCTTTGGCTTAATTCAAAGCTATCACAGCTCCTTCCTTTAACTGATGAACAGTCAGTATTTCACAGCACAGCTTTATAAATAAAAATTTCTGCTCCCACACAGATCTGCTCTGTAGCAGAATCTCATTAGATGATTCTCACTATTCAAGTGACACTGAAAAGCATGAGTAATACTGAAGAACAGCTAGAGACATTTAGTTGCATTCCTCTTAGGAAAGTGAATGAAAGGTGACAAAAAACTAATATGTCAAGTTTTAAGAATGCAATTACCTCCTACACCTCTTCCCTCTGGATTTTACAGGGCATTAACTTTTTTTTTCTTGGAAAAAGAAAACCTCCATATATTTACTCAAGTAAGAGTTTTGGCTCAAATTGCACTGTATCACTTTAACAAAGACTCCTTTGCTCCTTCCCTGAACCTATTTTTTACCCCACCAGCTGATTTATGCACAATGAGGTATACTTTCACTTTGGTATTTATTAACAACATTCCAAAGGCAATACTGCTAAGAATTACACTTTTAAAAGGCAAACAAAAACACTGACAGCAAAAAGAACTATCACATCCTCATCTCTTAGAAATCGCAGTAAGATGATAGGTGCCAATCTCTCTGATGCCTGCTTCTGTCCCTTTTCAGTAAAAGATGAGCCAGGTACTTACCAGCTGGACAATGCAAACACCCAGCAAATAGTTGTTACAAAAGGAGAGCTTAACTCAAACTTCAGGAGTCTGACCCTGAAAAGTATATGTGATTTTTGAAAAACAACTCTGTGTAGCAGGAAACCATTTTCTAGAGAGAATTCATCAACAATAAGAAGTTGTCAAGCAACTCCAAATGAAACTGCTTTGATTTCCTTCATATCAGAATTCTATCACACCTATTAAAAAAAAAAAAACCCAAACAAAAAAAACAAACAAAAAAACCCCCCACAAATCCACAGTCATCCCCAGGTCAAATACCAGATTCCTAAGAGGATTAAAGCCAACACACCCTAAGCATCACAAATGTACTTAATTCCCACTTCAATAAAATATTGGAATATCAATTTATTAAAAAGTTATGTGAACTGTACATATGTAAACTGCAATATAGCTGAAAAATCTGAAATATATAATTTTAAAGGAAAATCACTTATTTCTGAAAATATTTAAAATATTGCATTTCTGGCAGCAAATTTAAAAGAAGTGCTCTGGAATGCGTGCAGTCTGTGCATCAATCATTTGTCTTCAAGCCGTCAAACATAATCTGCTTTCTGATTTTTCATAGCAGTCTTGTGAACACTTTTCCTGACTTGTAGAAACAATTCATTTCCAAGAACAGCAGCAGAATTTTAACAGGAAATACTACGGTCCTTGTTGGTGCAGACACACACTTTCCCAGAGTCCATGACACCTTGGAAATAAGCTAGCCATTCTGCATAGAAATGCAGCAGATTGTGCTTACAAGTTACAGAATAAGTCTTTGATTGATAATTTTTCTGTTTATTTCCGCCAAGGCCACTGAAAATACGAAGGCCTTCTCATCTGAAAGGTTAGCATACATGTCAACTTCCTTTTCTTGTTTCTCTGTAGAAGAAAAAAAAGGTCACTATTAGATGCTTTTTTCCATTACCTGAGGTTAATGTATGTTACAGAGTAGTGAATAAATTATGAGGAATGGAGTACTGAATTGAAAAGAAGTTCAACAATCAACTCCTACGCAGGGAGGGATTGAGAAAGAGAAGGGATGCACACAAAGGTGCTGAAGGAGTCACAAAATTAGTCATCTAAAAGTAAATTATAATTTCCAAGAGAAAAAATAAAAGTTTCTTTAATGATGTAGAGAGAATGAGTTGTTAACATTATACTGATTCCTGACACACAAGAATTCAAGGCTTTTTAATTTGATTAGGGGAGGTGATTGGTTGGTTGGTGATTTTTCCTGCATAGAATCATAGAATGGTAAGGTTGGAAGGAGACCTCAAGGATCATCTAGTTCCAACCCCCTGCCATAGGCAGGGACACCTCCCACTAGCACGGGTTACTCAAGGCCTTGTCCAACCTGGCCTTGAACACCTCCAGGGAGGGAGCATGCTTTGGTCTTTTTGTTGTTGGTTTATTTGGGTTTGGTTTGGGGTCTTTCTTTTGTTTGTGGGTTGGGTTTTTTTGTGCAAAGGGGTTTTTTGTTGTTGTTGTTGGGCAGGGGTTGGTTTGTTTTTCCATATATATCTCCCATTTCAGAAAAAAAAATACAATATCTTCATTAAATGTATTTGTGTGTGTGTTCCTATTTTACTTTGAATAACAGAAATCCAAGAGTTAAATTACAGTCTCCAAAACCAAAGAGCAGATACATGGTAGAAGTCAAGTTCCAAGTCTGTTGCCATGAATACTGCTGAAATTCCTATACTGCAGACCTTCAATTTTATCCCAGATATAGAACAATGCCAAAACCACTACAAGCAAGTGAAAGCCTCTGAATTTCTTCTGCTGATGTTGCCTTTTTTCAACACTACAGACACACAACAGCAAACTATCAAGAAGCTTCCATGCTGAAGGGCTCAAGCATACTAAATTACGTAGTATATGAAAAAAAGCCAGAATAATTTCAGAAATACTGCTTTCATAGATACCACTTACTCCAGATCATGACTATTTATATCCTAGTTTAGCTACCCGTGGGTAGCTGACAACACATCAAGAAACAAAAATTAAAAAAATACCACCAAACCAAAAAAACTAGCTTTGTCAGCAAATGACAGGCTTGTAGACACAAAGAAGAGGGGACTACATATAGAGCTTTAAGTTTGGTGTCTAGCTGTGGAACTCCATCTCTAAATCAAGTTCCCCACTGGCCTGGACTGATTTACAATCACAACATAAAGCTCATCTGACAGATCCCTCTTAACACACATTCACCTATTTTTGCCTACAGCACACTCTGGTAGACTGCCCCACCAAGAAATCTAAATCAAAGATGTGTAAGTGAAAGACAAAGCTGCACTGGAATGTAATGGAAACCAACTCGTGGGAAAAAGAACACAGCACCTCGCATCTCCACCTACTCACACAGTTAATGGGCTCACATTCACAACATCTGTAGATTTGGCTTCGCATCCGTGTTACAGCTATAGACATCATTCCAACAGACTGCCTTCCATGTGAAGTCAAGTGTTTGCACTGGACTAAGTGGGACAAACTGAACAACTCTTCACCACTATATTCTGGTTTACTATTGATACATTAAAGACTTCTAGACAACTTAATCACACACAACTTCACCTTTCCCTGCAAGTAAAATTGCTTAGTGAGGAGCCTGGACACAAAGATGCATCAGTTACCTATCTAAAAACAAGAAACTTCCTTAGTATAGTAAGACAAATCAAAGCATGTTTGCTATTTGGAATACAAGTGATTTCTGATGGTCCCCTGGCCATGCAAGACAATATTCTGTAGTGTATTGAGTTTGAAATGAAAGCTGGGGAACTGGGTTTGACTGCAAGACCTACCCTGTAGTGTACACCAAATTAGTTTCTATATGCATGCTCTGCTTAGGTTGCTCCACTTCCTCTACCATTTACAAATTAACAATGCTGGGAGTTGTTCTGAACACAGACACTACACATACTGGGTATCCTGCATTTAATTTTTCTATTTTCCATATCTAAAGCTCTCCCTTTTTTTTCAGTCTTCCTGATCCAAACAGATACAGTCATCACCTGAGCATGTCAGCACTCAGCAAAATTTAAAACTCCTTTTTCCCCCCTTTTTACTATTAACAGACAGTAGAGCTCTCAGAAAAAAAAAATTTCTCAAGCTTCCCCTTCCTCTTATTCTCCCAAAGCACTGGTTTCACAGGCTTGTTCTGAGATTTCAGCTTCAAAAAAGTTAAATCTTGTTAGCAAACAGTATCAGGGATTAACACAGGTTTTCAAGCTTTATGCACTCTAAAATAATTCCAGTTATCAGTAACTAAGAGCTTGCACCTGTGCATGATAAGACACTGTGGTTCCTACAGACACAAACTTTCTGTCTTAGTCTTACCTGAAAGTAGTTTTGACTCATTTCTCCATTATTAGCAGACCACCTTACAAAATCACAATACTATTTTTGTAAGACATTCAAGATAACACATCTCTCACTATAAAATTAGGAGGCTATTTAGGCAAAAATATTGTCTTTTTGATGCATGCATCTCACAACTGTAGATCTCCTGCAACCCACCAGACCCAAGCCCTTAAAACTATTATATATAAATCAAATATGGATCCTTCCCCCTCACAAATTTTCCATGCAATCAGAAGTTCTGAGTTTCCCTATCCAAGATAAAAAAGTTCCTCCAGATATACACATCAGACAAGCAAATGCACAAGAAATACAGTTGGAAATTGCTGTAAAAAGGAAACTTGCATCAAAGCATTTAATTCAGCTTAAGTTTTAATAAGGATACTGAAATGTACGTATCTTTATAAAAAATTCATCCCTTCTTGAGTATCAAGTATGTTTTAGTAGCACTCCAGGCCACCATTACTGAGTCTCACTTTATGGTAATCTTTCACAATTACCAATACCATTTCCTCCAGCACACATGGGTAACAAGACAGCCTGGCAACCAGTCTGGACTGTGATGCAGAGCCAACACAGCAAAACAAAAACCATACCACCACCACAAAAATAAAATTATTATGACACATTTCTAGTCTCAAAATATATTCTAGCATTTCTGACAAAGAATAAAGTGACAGTTCTGATAAGGCAAACCTGCAAGAAGTTCTTATTTCCCAAGGTCATCCCATCACTCTGAAACATGCAATTGAAGCATTTTGTGTCCCAGCACTCTGCCATACCCCCTTAGCCTACATCAGCTTCCCCTTTCCTTCCTCTCCATTTCTTCTTACTAAATCTGCAGGAAAAATAGCTTTTTTTTAAAATAAGCTTCTGGCTTCTCCTATTATCCTTAACTGTTGCAGAATCCTGCAGCTTACTGATTTGACATGATGCAGTCAGGAAGGACACAAGACAACTAGTCAAAAACACAGACCTAACTGACAACAAGCATGCAATCACAGAATCATAAAATTGTCAGGTCTGGAAGGGACCCCAAGAATCGTCTATGTCCAAACCCCTGTCATGGGCAGGGACACTTCACATTCAGTCAGGTTGCTCAGAGCCCCATCCAGCCTGGCCTTAAAAAAACTTACAGGGATGGGGCTTCTATCACCTCCCTGGGGAATCTGTTCCAGTGTCTCACCACTCTTACAGTGAAGGATTTCTTCCTAACAACCAATCTTAATCTACCCACTTCTAGTTTTGCTCCATCCCCTGAAGTCCTATTACTACTTGAAAAGAGCATGACAAGCCAGAAAGCAACATATTTCACAGATGTCCTAAGGAAGAAAATTTTCACAACTGAGAGGCCTTCACATGGACTGATTATTTGGTCTTATACACTATTACTATTCAGGTGTTTTCTGTTCTCCTGCTTTTCCTCTACAAATGGATTAAGCATGGCAGAAGTCTAAGAGGCACCAAATACTTAACAGCTGTACAAGCGGTAGGCCTCTTTTCAACTGTTTTGCTGAAAGAATGGCACAATGTATATTAGCAAGTCACATGTACTCAAATATCCCAGAAATATACAATAGAGCCACTTCAGGGTTGACTGAGAACACTATGCAGACTGATAGAAGGACTAGCAATGAGTCATACAAAAATCACCGTGACTGCAAAATTAGAGTTGCTTAATGCGCTTTTATACAAACAGCACTACCAAGCAGCAGCTTTGGTAAAGGAATATTTCTAAAATTTCCACTAATTATACTGCACATAGTAAGCAGATTTTGTGAGCCACTTTAAGTTAACATTGCTCGTTTTTTAGTCATTACAAAATGATGGGTTCTCTACTGAATTGTTATAGTTGCGACAACCACATATATTAACTTGGTTCTACAATCTGACAATAACACCATTGTGCTCTACACATTACAGTCCAACATCACGAGAAAGAAAGAAACATCAGGAGAAAGAAAATATTTGGAGCCCACTGAATCCTAAACAATAAAGGTGTGCTGTACTGGTGAGGAGCAGAGAGATAATCACAAATGGGTGTGAACCCAAGCTCTGTACTAGCTCTGCAGAAGAGGCAGACAAAGAAAACAGCAGTAATCACAATACTAAGTAAAGAGGATGGTAGGACAGGACAAGAAGATGAAGACAATCTTACCAAGTGAAATACCACCACCAAACACTAAGAAAACACAATCACAGAACATTAGGGGTTGGAAGTGACCTTGAAAGATCTAGCCCAACCTCCATGCCAGAGGAGGATCATGTAGAGTAGGTCACACAAGAACGAGTCCAGGTGGGTTTTCAGTGTCTCCAGAGAAGGAGACTCCATAACCTCTCTAGGCAGCCTGTTCCAATGTTCTGTCATCCTCACAGTGAAAAAGGTTTTTCCTTACATTCAAGCAGAATCTCCTATGCTCCAGCTTGCACCCACTGCCCCTTGTCCTGTCATTCAATATCACTGAGAAGAGACTGGCTCTGTCCTCCTGACACTCTAACATATTTATAAATATTAATGAGGTCACCCCTCAGTTTCCTCCTCTCCAAGCTGAAGAGATTCAGCTCCTCAGTCTTTGCTTGTAAGGCTTAATCATCTTTGTGGCTCTGCACTGGACTCTTTTAAAGAGTTCTCTGTCCTTCTTGAACCTAGGGGACCAGAACTGGACACAATATTCCAGACATGACCTCACCAGGGGAAAGTAGAGGCCTAAAATTAGGATCTCCAAAACCACTGATAGCAAATGTAGTGTCGACTCTTAAAAGTAGGAATCCTAAGTGACATATACTTGAAGGGCTCCAAAATTACTCTAATGCATGCCACAGTCTTTTTATGAATAAAGATTAAGAATAGCAAGTCAGCAAGGAACCTTAATAGCCAGGGAGGAATCCTTTCATCTACAGGAGTATTCTACAGAATCATAGCATTGACTCAAAACGCCCTTTCTACTTCAGCCCTCCAAAAAGTTTCAAATACTTTTTAAGCAATCCAGTTACAATCACTCTCACAACACACATCATTACGCTGTTTCTCCTTACAATAAAAGGCAGCAGTAACTGAAAAAACAAACCCCCAACTGATAACAAATAACATCAACAAAAAAAACACCCACAAACCAAAAACCATACTAAGCACCACAATCCGATGGCTTTCAACCTACATACTGAAACTTCATATGGTGGCTAAAATTGCAGGGTTAGTTCTTCATAGTTAGGCCCAGACACTGAAACATAACCAAATGTCTCTGAACTTGTGAAACAGTCCCTTCCCCATATTAAGATACTGGGTACTGGCTGAACTGGTCTAGTTACTTAAAAAGTTTGAATAGTATAAAAGTTTGTTGATAAAAGATGTCTCCGTACAAAAAGAAAACCCAATTAACACATTTCTCCAGTTTTCATACCTCTTTCTTCCTCATGCTTTTTGGCTGATGCACTCTTAGGTCTTCCTCTTCCTCGTCTGCTATGATCTGAATGGCTGTTAGACCTGGATCTTTTTCGGTTTTCTAAGTCTTTATTTACTGCAGAATTTATCTTCTCTCGTTTAACTCTCTCTGTCCGTCTCCTTTTGGCCTCACTCTTGTTTTCTGTGCAAATGAATAGAGATGATATGATCTGGGGTTGTTCTTATCTTTGTTCTTAACTTACTCTAGTGCTTATCCTACCCAATCATCTTTTTTCTTTAGAATTCTCAGAAAAAAAAGGTTATGTGTCTCCATCTTTACAGAACAATCATACCTGCATGGTATCCATGCAGAAATTAAGCTGTCAGATCCAGAACTACAATTCATTTGTTGATTACAAGAATCAAGCCTTTTATTCAAGTACATTTTGTGACAGAAGACCACTGGAGACCAACCCGTCCAATCCTTCTGCTCAAGCAGAGCCATCAAGAGCCAGTTGCCCAGGGTCACATTCAGACAGCTTTTGAGTATCACCAAGGATGGAGAATCTACAATCTCTCTGGAAAACCTGAGCTACTGCTCAATTACCTTCACAGTAAAAGTGTTTCCTGATGTTCAGCATGAACAGATGGTGTTTCAGTTTATGCCCATTGCCTCATCCTGTCACTGGGCACCACTGGAAAGAGTCTGGCTCCATCTTCTTGACACTCTTCCTTCAAGTATTTATATATGTTGCTACCATTCTGCTGAGCCTTCTCTTCTCCAGGCTGAACAGTCCCAGATCTCTCAGATTTTCCACAGAGGAAAGATGCTATAGTCCTTTCACTGGACTCTCTCCAGTCTATCCAAGGTCCCCTGTACTAGACAGTCCAAAACCAGACAGCAGTCCAAGTGTGGCATCCCCGGCAGCAAGTGGAGGAGGATCTCCTCCCTTAGAACATCAAAAGCAGCCTATAACATCATAAGCTTCCTTTGCCACAAGAGTGCACTGCAGACTCATGTACAACCTGCTGTTCACAAGGACCCCAGGTCCTCTCCTGTAAAGCTGCTTTCCAGTAGAGCGGTCCCCAGCATGTATTTGTGCATTGGGTTCTTCCTCCCCTATTGCATTTCCTATGTACAAAGCTGAATTATACAAGAGCTCTGCTCTACTAGATTATGGCCACCAGCTTCACTTGTTAACTACTTGACCAACAGCTGGGGAAAGAGAAAGAAAATTGACCAACACTTCCAAGTTGTAACAGACATTGCTTAACCTCCTCCATCTTTAACATTCAATTATCTAGCTTAACGTCATATTATTACTACAAGACAATAAAACTACAAGTATCCTTGGAAATAGTGATAGAAAATCTCAAATACTTAGCCTGCACTCCATAGGCCTGGTATATAATTTTAAGAAGCAGACATAACAGATCAGGTAGGTTGTTTTTGTGTGTGTGTTGTTTTGTTTTTTTTTTCCTGTGTGTGTGGTTTTTTGTTTTGTTTTTTTTAAAATCTTCTCTGACAAGTGCTGGTTCTCAGTAACTCCTACTAGTACAGGAGGAAGTGACAAAAACACGTACAAGGAGAATGTTAATCATGCCAGAATGCACATTCGACCAACTTCTTACTGTGCCCACGAATAACAAAAGATATCAGACAAAAAAAATACACTATTTTCAAATTTAACACATGCAGAGAAAAATCAAGACTCACCTGGTTTTAGACTAAACATATGACCAATTAATTTTTCAGAAAAGCTAGTTTAAATCAGCATGGACTCTGAAATCCGATCTCTTTGGCACCTCTAGACATTTAGCTTCAAATAGGATTAACAGAAAGCTTTCGGTATGGAGCTATTTTGCATAGTGACCACTGTGCCCGGCAAGAACATACACAGAATAAACATCAACATCACAAATACACAACTGAATACACAACTGAAAACATCAGGTTTTTCCAACCTCAAAATTCCACAAAAAGTAACATATTCAACGTCCACCATGCACAAATTCAAAGTAAAGTGAAATTACAATAGTCAATTTACACACAGAAGTAAAACTCGCAATGATTCGCCTACAAGAAATAAGGAGAAAGAACTCTTGTCCCCTTTTTTCACCTCCAAGTATTACCTGTGATGGCTGGTGATCTCTCAGCTCGTTTGGCATGTAAGAGTTTTCGACTAATAAATATGTAGCCACAGGGACATGATTTACATGCAACAGGGACCTGGAAAAGCAAAAGATAAGTATTTCAGCTAACTTCAAATTAGAACAACATTCCTGTCAAATTTAGAAAAAATGAACTCTCTTTTTGTCCTCAGAGATCCCTCTTTAAAGTGTCTGTGCTGCAAACTACGGCCTGCACCACTTTACAATTGTATTTAAATGTGCTAAAACCAGGTTCTGCTGTAAATCACCCACCAAACCTTTCCTTTATACAGTTTTTAGAAATCAAGCTCGAAATGCACAGCTGTTGTGATCCCTTTGTACTACAAGCCCTTATCTCCAGACTGTGAAGTCAAGAGCAGTAAAGCAAGGGTAAATCAAACAGAAATAGAATTGCTCTTCCACATTCTCAAATATCTCCAGTCAAATCAGTCAGGCATTCCCAGTTTTGCTTCCCTCATCTACTTTTACAAAAAAAAAAAAAGAAAAAACCTGAAGAAAATTTATTAGTTAAAACTGTCAGTATGTTCTGAATACATTCACTTTCAGAAGCGTTTGAAAGAACTCCTTTAGAAAGCAGGAGCAGCTTGAAACAGGAGGCACAATAGAGCCCAAAGCCAAACAGATGCTTTTGTACCACACTTCAACAACGTCATAGACAAAGCCGAGTGGCTATAGAAAGACCTAGTTAATTCAAAATGCAAATAACCTACCACAGCTAAGCAAAAACTGACTGCTGGCTGAGGAGTTTGAGAGACTACAGTGCTCCTCCTGACTAGCTAAACAGTCAGGAGCAGTTAAGTTCCCCCAGTGTAACACAGCTTAAGATGAGAAGAATCTGGAAACACCACACTTACATGAAAATATGGAACAAGACAGAGAAAAAAAAAATCTTACTCTGAACAATTAAAGTGATGTTGATAGATTACAAACCTCATTACCTTCACCCAAAACCAAGATCTTTTAGGATCTTTTGTAGTAGTAAGATATACACCATATTGCCTTGATTAAGTTTAAAACTGAAAACACTAATCAAAGCAAGTTTAAAACAGAGATCTGGAAGACATTTACACAACACATGAAAATTATGTCATGTTGAAGCATAACATAGGGGGAAAAAAAAGCAGGAGGCAATTTCTCAAAAGTAGTTAAGACACGTCTCTACAAGTTTGCCAGTACCCATTGAAACAAACAGGAGTAGAGAACCACAACTGCCTGCCCAATTTTACCACAGGCAGGTTCCAGCATTCTACTGACTAGGAAAAACCTGTCAAATTAGTACACGAATTTGTAAAGCAGGACTTAACTGCTACTCAGAACAAATAAATTATTTTGCTTTCTGTAATGTATCTTAACTCTCATACTTCACCCTATGAATGGCTTCCAGATAGACTTTTGATGCAGGTTTTATACAACTACAGATTTCTAAATTCCATTCGTGGAGACAGGGACATAAGAAGAACAATTCCAACAGAGGTTTATTGAATCTTAAAGCCCAGAATTTAGTAGACTGGTGTGCACACTTACCTCTTTGTTCATGTCAGTATAAAAGTACGAAACTGCTATCTAGCAGAGACTTTACCTGTATTGTTAAGGTGATACAGGAGTCCCATTTAAACCCATTTTTTAACATATGGGTTTCTCCAATAATTATGATCCCAGGCTCAGCCCAAAAACTAATTTTGGAGAAAACCACCCAAGGGGCTTGGCACAGACCCAACATTTTTCAATTACCTGTTTAAAAGAACAATATTGTTCTAGTGTTACAGGTTTGACGTGTAGGTGTGTGGGAAGTGGCTTACTCGTTGAAACATATCAGTTATTCTTTGAAGGCCTACCTTGATAACATCCTGTAACACAACAAAACAACATAATACTACAAACACTATTTCACTTTGCTTTACATTTTCCTAACCAAAAAGAAACTTAGTTTCTTACACAAGAAAGCTTACTTGAAGCTAAATGAAGAAGAGATACAGAATTCTTCTGATGAATTGCAAGTACTTCAGGCTCCCTAGTTTAACCGGACCCTGCTTTGGTTGTGAAAATATCATTGAAACAGTTCTAATTTTAAAAACATCTAAAAAGCAATTACAGATCACCTAAATTATAATAGGAAAGTTAAAGCCCAAGACGAATTACTCAATATCATGCTCCAATGTTAGCGGCTGTCTAAATATTTCCATGCGTGTCACGTCTTGCAAAAAAAAAAAAAAATCAGAAACAAATGCAAAGCCCTTGTTTACAGAAGAATTTTAAAAAGAGCTAGTACAGGACACAACCACATAAGAGTCACACAAGAGCTTCCCCACACTCTCTAAAGGGCTGACTTATACTGTAGGTATTAGCTTCTTTCCCTCTCCAACATCTGAAAACGGCAAACAAGGTTCTACGCGCCATGCTTGTGCCAGGGCAGGGCATATATGCATATTAATACCATGTTAGCCACAGAGGAGTTGCTAACAGAAAAACTACATTCACATATGCAGCTCGTGTGTTTTAGTTTTAAAGCGCAGAACAAAATGAAAGTTTTGGCATCAGCTTTAAAAAGCCTGTATTTGTTTACTCTCTCCCTAATGTTAGTGGTTTAACACTAACCACATTCACTAAAAAATAAGAACCCCCAAAACCCCTCCACCACTCATATTCGACTTGTCACTTATTTTAATTCCTTCTTTCACCAACTGAATAACCCAAACTTGTCACATTTTTTCTCAGAAACAGTACTTCAGTGACGTGTTTAACGTGAACATTTGCAGTGGCTCGGCTATTGCTCAGAACACGAAGAGACGCCTCCTCCCCGTCCCCCCCAGCTTAACGTTCAAAGTGTTCCTGGGTGAGTGGAAACACTGTAAAAACTATGCAAGTCAGAATAATGTTATAAGATTACTTTTTTTTTTTTTAAGTCTCTCCAAATAAAGAACGATGGCATAAGATTAGCTTTAAAGTATTTAAAAGTCAAATAGTGCATACCAGTCAGGCTTCACGGTGGAATAGAGAAACACGTTTCCCATGATTACAAGTAAGAGCCTCTACCCCTACCCGGAGCCCCACAGCGGCCTCTGCAGCGCAGTGCTATTGTTCCAGCAGAGGAGCACTGCTGGAACAAACCGCCCTATTTTTAATAGCAACATCATTACCAGCAAAAAGCCTAAATGAAGACAGACTCGTGATACAGCAGCGGTGAAATCAGCTGTTATTAATAATGTTTAAGTAACCCCATTTTGTACACAGAACTGAAACGAGACACAAACAATTCACCTATATACATTTGGACTGCACAACAGAAATTGCAGCAAAGGTCTCAATTGCGCGGTTTCTGAACTACTCCATGAGAAAACAACACAACTGAACGCTCTCTCAGCTTGCCTCGGGCACATTACTCATCCAAAGGGCAAACTGCATTGTATAAATTATTAAGTTCATTATATTTTTAATAAATTGCATAGTTACTAAACAATAAACACAAAAGCAATCCTGCGTGATACACAGAAATCTTTCAACATAACGTAACTATCACACCACCCTGCAAGAGAAGCAGGATATTCAATCCACATTCCAAGCACAGACTTGCAAAGGCAACCATTATTTACTCCATATAAACACCGCTTCCCATCTGTACAGAGACACTCCAATTCCGCGCCCCCCCCCCCCCAGCAGACAGTTCAGTCGACAGTTTCTCGCACCGATATTGCAAACGCACAATCTGCAGCAGTAGCTATCAAGAAGCAACCACAGCCGACACACATAGAAAACAGGAAACGAGGCAGCGTGTGCTAACGCGGCAGCCTGTCACGGCCGGGGCACGGCACAGCCCGGCGGCGGCACCGGCTGCCAACAACCCCCGAACTCCGCCCGGCTGGGCGAAAGGGCAGCGAGGGACAGCGTAAACCTTCCGTGCCCCAGTAAGACGGGCCAAAACGGAGTCGGCAGTGTTGGTCCCTCGGGAGATGCTGTCAGAGAGAGACCGTGGCTCAGGGCGAGGAACAGCAGAGCTGCGTAGAGGAAGCGGGTCCCGCAGCCCCGCCACCGGCTACAGCCAAGGCGACTCAAGCCCCACCGACAGTGGCTGAAGTCCACCGCCCCCGCTCCGCCCACGGTTCTCATCCCTCCGCCAGAGCCCCAGCGGCAAGAGCACCTGTCCACGCCGAAGTAGCTGTCGAACCCCTTCCTCCCAGGGCGCCCATCCTGCCTGCCACCCACGAGTACCCAGTCTCAGTGGCGGGCCGCCGGTTTAGCGAGATGGGCTCCGCGCCCTGCCTCAGGATCGGCAGAGACGGCGGGGCCAGCGCTCCAACCTCTCGAGGAGAACCGTTCTAGCCCCGTGATGACTAATCCCCCTTCCTGACAGGGATGAGGCTAGAGAGAAGCAGACCCAGCAGACCTCACCTGCTGGTCGCACTCCGGGCAGGACTTGGTGGCCATCTTCACTTTCTTGGCCCTACTCGAGGACATGCTCGCTGCTGCTTCTGCTATTGCCTCTGCCGCGCCACGCTGCTCCGCCCCGCCCCACAGCTGCCGTGAAAGGCAAGACGAGAGGGCAGGGCTTGAAGCCAGCAAGTCTCACCAAGTCCCACCCGCCGCCGGCGCGGCCTCCGACAAAGAAGTCACTGCCGCTGCCGCCGCCAAATAAGCCCCGCCCACAGTAGAGCTGGGTTGGGGCGCGTGCGCGACGCGCGGCTGTGAGAGCGGGCGCGTGGGTGGTCAGTCAGTCGGCTACTCTCGGTACCTTCAGCGCCCAAGCACGAAAGAGCGGGGAGTCAGCCGCGGAGTCCCGAGGCTGCGGAACCCGTCCCAAGCCTGACTTCTTGCCGGCATCTCCTCAGACAGCTCAGTGCTGCTGGGGCTGGATCGCGATTGCTGTCTTCGGTGTGGTTGAAAGCCGGGCAATGCCACAAAGTGAATCGCTTCTGCGTTCGCGTATTTCCCTGGTCTTATGTTTAATTTGAGGCGACGGGAGGACAGCTCCATTGTCTATCCGCTACCTGTGCCCCGTACACAGCAGGACGAGGTTACACTGGCGCGCAGAAGCAGGCAGAAGGATTAAATCCGGCTTCGCTGGTTTGCATCTCAATTCAGAAAAAGAAAAGGCTGAAGCTGAGGAGGAGCTTTATTGCTTTTGGGAGCTTGGTGGGTTTGCAATTAGTTTCGTCATGAGTTATTTCGGATGTGCTGGATTTACATTAGTATGTTAAATTTGCTGTCTCTCTCACGTAAAATAGTGTAATGTAAACTTACTGCACTCCTTGTATTACATTACTCATGAAATGCATTTTAAAATAAATATAGCAGATAGAAATACTCGTTTCAACTCCAAAATTCCTCCAAGATGTAGCTTCTCAACTGAAAATTGACACGGCATGTAAAAGCTTTCTGTTCCTAAAAAATGCTTATATCTGAATCATTCAGAGTTTAAAAAAAAATGTGTGTGTATATATATATATAATGCTGCTGCTGCTGCTATTAACAGAAGTTTGGATACTTCTTTTTTTTTTTTTTTTTCCCCGCAAAATGTCTGCAGGAGAGAAGTGCAGCAAAGTCTGACTAGAAAATTCTGTTCAAAAATTACTGTTTAAAATAGCCTGGATTACAACTGCCAACAAATGATAAAGACTGGTACTGGAATTGTAGTGTTTTCACATGGAAAGCAATGAGCGCATCTGGGAGGCTGGCTCTAGGCCTAATATAACAGAATTTTTATTTTATGTTTGTAGATTAGTTCTGAACTCAGTTTGCTGCTCCAAAGTACTGAGAAAAAAAAACATTAGCGGAAAGGCAGATTTAAGACTTAAAGATTTTAGTCTATACATCTCTTTTGGAGAAATTCACCTAAAAGCAGTTTGGAAGAAACTTTTTTTAACTGACTTTTACAATTCTTTAAATGTTAATACTGTCTACTAGCTCATTACTTAGTTACTTTAATTCCTTTGGTCAGTTCTTCGTGGACAGAAATTTAGAGTATTTATTAATCTGCCAGAACAGCCCAAATAATTTGTCCCAGATTAAAAAACCAATTCTTCCTTCAGGCAAAGACTAGCACTTGATATAGAGTAAAAATCTCCCTACAGATAAATGCTCAGAGGTCTTACTTTCCTGTGTCTTGTTGACCTTCCCTACAGATCAGAGAGCTCATGGTCTCCTGGTTGCCAAGTAAGCTTGTCTAGAATCTCACTAGTGCTTGATTTACTCAGCTTAATTGTTGAGGCTAATTTATTATAGGTTCTGTGAGACTTGAAAATGGAGTTACAAATTCATAAATGACTACATGTTCTCTAAATAAGCAATATGTTCCTATTACAGATTTCTAGGTGATGTGACTGTTGTGCCCACTGAAATGCAGTCCGAAAACTGAAACATCTTCTGAAAAGCCAGACTAGCAATGACATCTATCTGTTCTGAGGAAAATCTGAACAATTAGGTGATAACACAGGGAAGCTGTGTAATACAATAGCAGTAAAGAAGTACATCATTACCTTAATAATTTGACATGTGGTTCCACTAGTGACAATTTCAGGGTAAAATGTTCTTTTTCTAAGTTTTAAAAACAAATCTCTTTCACTTGATGGCTTTCTAGATGCTGTAAGATACAATGAGCTATGTAAGTATTAACTTTGTCTCATATAGATATATTAATATATAGAGGTATACAGTTTTCTTTAAGCTTGTTTTCCTGATTGTATACCCAATGTCTGCAGTATAAACCCATCCTTACTGTGGTCAAATACACAAATTTCTATCCCTGAAGACTGCAGTCAATGTCCTCAGACAGCACTGGCCTAACCTTAATGGCCTAAAGCTAAACCTAATGGCCTAGTCATAACCCTCCCCCTAACCCTAATGGTGTAAAGCTAACCCTAATGGCCTAACCCTGACCATGCTACTGCTGGGACCAGAGCAACAGGAAAAGCACTAGATCTCTCCTATCTCAGCAGGGCCTGAATTTCTGAGAGGTAAATTACATTTATGCCCTAGAAAGTATACCTCAGATTCCAATTTTGTCATGCCAGCCCTTCCCATCCTTGCTGACAATATCGTATGATTAATAAAGAGTCAAACATAATTCACAATATACTTTCCTGTGGCAGTACAACTTGTTGATTTCATCTATCCTTCCTTCTCTATGAGTCTCTACCTTGAGCCCAGTTCCCACGCAGGGCATGAGAACATACATTCCTGTGCTTTTGGGAGCATCCTGGGCTCCCCAATGTGTGTCTTGTGGGTTCTGCATGAGTGCAGAGTTACTGAATTGGCTGATTTGCCCTTTTCCATTTCTTGTTAGTATTTAAGATGTCCCAGCAAGTGGGTTTTCTTTCCCTTTTCTCTATGTATATTGTTTTCAGCCTATACCAATCCCTTACCAGCAGAGGTCTTCCTCCAGAGATACACAAGGACGAGTTTATTTTCATCTAAACCGTGACTGCTATGAAAAGCATTAACGTGTTCTATGTAGGCAGGACATCCAGATTTTATTCCTGAATCAAAACCAAATCTACGCAACCGCTCCTTAAGACTACTTTAGGATTTTTATTTTTCATTTTAACTGAGAAGGTCCAGAGACAGTAAACCACGAAAAGACTCTTTGGTATTTCAGTGGGTCTTTGTAACAGCAGAGGGCTCTGCTGTGCATAGTAAGAGTATCTAGTGAAGTAGTTAATGAATATGCCAACAAGAGAGTATTCATATTTAAACAGCTATTTATTAAGATTTACCAAACAGGCATGGATTTTTCTTGTTATTTTATTAACACATTAGGTTTGAGTTCTGCATCATCTCAAAAGTTTAACCCAGCACTGAGAAAACAAAACAAACACAAAAAACAAAACAAATAGCAGCAACTTTAAAAGGGTACAGTACCTCATCGCTGTGCTGGTTTGGGCTAGGATAGTGTTAATTTCCTTCATAGTAGCTAGTATAAGGCTGTGTTTTGGGTTTATGCTAGAAAACATTATTCTAGGTTGATAATTTGGGGATGTTTTAGTTACTGCTGAGCAGTGCTTACCCAGTCAAGGCCTCTTCTGCTCCTCTCACCACTCCACCAGCGAACAGGCTGGGGGTGCACAAGTGGCCAGGAAGGAACACAACCAGGACAGCTGACCCAAACTAGCCAAAGGGATATTCCATAGCTTACAACACCCAAGGGGAAAGTTGGCCAGGGGCCACTGCTCGGACTGGCTGGGCATCAGTCCCTGGACAATGGTGGTGGTGGTGGGCAATAGTTTTTCATTTGTATTACTTGTCTTGGAGTTTATTTCTCTGTCTTTTGTAGTTTTCTTTTTAATTACACCTTTATTACTTTATTTTGTTTGAATTAATTTAATTATCAAACCATTCTTACCTTGAACTTAAGAGTTTTCTCCCTTTTACCTTTCCAATTCTCTCCTCTCATCCGCAAGAGGACAGTGAGCAGGTAGATGTGTGGAGCTTAGTTGCCAACTGGGGTTAAACCACAACACTCTTAAGAGAGTCAATAACAAGACCAAACATCTTTTAAAATGTGGTCTGCACTAATTTAAAATTAAAAATAAGAAAATTAGGCCTATTAAATAAGTGCCTATTCATGATGGTATCTTTTCTTTGCTGTTGTCACAACAGAGTCCAGCTGACCTGAACGGTTTGAGATCTTAAGGTTCTTACCCTGCTTCACTGGAATGCAGTGTATATGGCTGCCACACCAACACTCCGCACACTACAACATTTTAGCATGCAACTATAATTTTACCAGAACATTATCCCCAAGCAGGTACAATTCGCATATCTAATCTACAGTAGAGTTGCCAAGAGAAGTACTTACTAAGTTACTTTTCTGCTCACCACTACAGACAGTTTGGAAGCTTTCTGCTCTCCTGCAAGTAGAGTTCTCTGTGAGCTCTCCTGTGAGAGCTAGCAGCATGCAGTGAACTGAAGAATGAAGTTCCTAAAATGCCGTGCAATCTTGTGTCAGAAAGGCTATAAAATTAATCACAATTAAGAAATTACTTCCTAAGTAGTCAGATATATTCATCTGAGTTCTTATTCTTTTCACAGATAAGAGTACTGTCTAGTGAATTATTAAGCTATAGCTAAACTACCTGGAATACCAAGAACAGAATGTATCAGATAAAAAGTACAAATAATAGGAACAACTGATCTTAATATTCACCATGTTACTGTAAATTAATTACAATGCTACAGTATACCACAGGCAAAAAGAAAGGACTATATAAAAATCAGTTCATTAGAGAAGCTTTAATTCTATTTTCTATGATTTTGGTCTTGGCAATTTTGGTAATCACAACATTTTCCAATACTTAATACTGTTTCTAGGTTTGTCATTAGTAGATTTCAGGATAGCTGTAATATGAGTACCCTCTGAATCCTTTGATAAGAAATCAAGGTTGTGCCTAATACATCCTTTGAGATCCCATGAGTCTGAATTTGGGCAAGAACAACATTACAACACTGAAGTGGTACAAATGTTGGCTTTGTTCTCTAAGTACAGCTAATATTGAGAGTTTTCCAATTATAAAGTATTTTGTTCTTCAGAATGTTGGTATGCATTGATATCTTTTGGTTTCAGGAAGCCCACATGCAGGTTGAATGCCTGTCTCCAGTTTAGGTTTTGCACATTAGAGCTTGTCTAAAAGAAGAGACCACGCCACCAGTGCAAGTAAGTATGCCAGCTCCTACCAACACAATGCTAGCTTTTTCAAACAACAATGACATAGTTTTGAGCCGACTTAAGCATTACTGTGTCATCAAGCTTGCCAGATAATCAAGGCCTGTGCTTGCTTTACACTTACTGCAGCACTTTCCTACCTCTGCAATTGATTATCAGCATCACTTGTCCACCACAATCTGTGGCAACAGACTCTAATCAAAGTGAAGGCCACTTCAGTGAACTTCTATACCTTTACTATGCTGTACTTACTGTATGGCAATTAGAAAGAAACATTTTAATTTCTAGCTCCTGTATGTTGGGGGGGGG